>RJWT010046820.1:0-11397 GCA_004365215.1 Cuniculus paca | reverse complement strand
AGCATAGTGCGTGAGACCCTGAGGTCCCTTCTGTGGGCTTCTGCCTGGGCCCTTCCTGGCCTCCTCTGCTTGGGGACAAAGTCTCTGCACCAGGCCCTGAGGGACCTGAAGAAGCAGCCGCCACCTGTGCACAGGTGCAGGCAAGCACACACCAGTACGCACACATGCGTGTGCACAATGAGAACCTCAGGACACCCTGCTGGTGGCTGTGGGTCATACTGTGTGATGTGGGTCCTGCGGTGTCATGGGACCATCCTTGCTGTGCCTCCAAGCAGCACAGCCCCTTCCTCTCCAAACCTCTGGTGTCAGCGGCTAGGCAGAGGCGCTGGGTCCTTCTGTGACACACAGGTCCTGGTCCCATGAGCCCTGGCTTCCCCGCTGGGCTGTGGAGCTGCAGCTGAGCCATCTCCAAGGTGCCTGAAACCACTCTGGCCCCCGTGCGCAGGATCCCACTGCCTCACACCCCACGGACCCTTGTGTGGACCATCCGAAGGGACGGCACCTCTAGGGGCTACACTGGACCTTATTGTGCTTTGATGTCCGTGGCCAGGCTCTGCATCCCCTTCCCATGCCAAATTCCTCTGCGTGCAGCTCTCAGCCGGGTGGGGGCCATGTCACAGGGAGCAGTGTTTATTGCTACCCATGTTTCTTTCTTTAAAACAGTGGGGAGACCGATGCACTGCGGGCACCTCGTCAGGATGCACTGCAGTGGAATTTTCGGGAGGAGGCCAGCCCGGACACAGCTGCCCCCACCGGGTCCTGCAGTCAGACTGTGGAGACTTCGGCACGTCCGAAAGACTTCCTATGGCGTTCTGCTTCTGCAGCTGTGCTTCCAACCCATGAAACCTTTCGTCTCCTAATCCCGTGTCATACACATAGAGAGTGGCAGCTTTGGTGGGCTGGACTTTGGGGACCTTGCCACGATTATATATCCATGAAGAGCTTTACTCCAGATTATTTTAGGTTTTCTCTGTATTATCAGTGAATTAAGACAACTTTCTCCTTTTTAAGCGATGTAAAAAGAATTGAGATGTGCCATGTACGTGTACCCACTCCCCGCAATGAATGTAATCATTATGCACTGCAAACATACCCCAGTAAAAGTGTTACAAACCTGTTTTTCTCTTGTTTTGTTGTTTGAAGAAGCTGCAGGAGAATCCAGGGCCCACGGTGTGGATGCTCCCTGCATCCCATGTCTTTCATCATATTCACAAACCTAGCACTTTTCTTAAATTTCTTGGATTGTAATGAATAGGAACAAAATTAAGAAAAAAAATGTTTCCCTTATCTGTTGAGATGATTGTGTGACATTTTCTAATTCACACCTGCGATGCAGGCTTTGTATTAATCTTTAATTTCTACTTTGATGGTGTCTGGCCTGTGCCTGGACTCGTGGTCCTCTTTCTCACACACTGCTGGCCACGTGCTGATTTCCACAGGAAATTTCCGTGCAGCTCCTGCCAGAGCCTGCGTCCTGCCCCCTCCCTTCTCTCTGGAAGTTTGGGAGATCACCGGCGGTTCCTCCACAGACGGTAGAAGAATTCACTGGCACAATGAAATGGAGTTGGAAACTGGTGTTTTCTTTGGGGTAACATTTTATTAGGATAAAATTGTAGATTTTCTTGTGTCAGCAGTCTTGTTTCTCAAGACTTCAGTTTACCTCGAGGGCCAGAGGTGTTGGCCAAGTCCTGCAGCGCATCATCTTCACCTCAGGTCCACGGCCCCTGGCGACGGCCCCGCTTCTGCTTTGAGGGGATGCTGTCCAGCCGCCTCGTGACTTCCTTAGTTAAGTGTCCTAGGAGTTTATAATTTTAATTATTCTAACTCAAGTGGCAATTTTTGCCTGTTGAGTCTTCCTATGTGTTTTCCATTTCATTAATTTCAACATCATCTTACCTCCTAATTTATCTAGTTCGATGTTCTGCTCTTCCAAGCTCTTGAGAAAATGCCTAGTTGTTGAATTTTCATCTCAACACAGCTTTAACTACACTGCACAATTTTTATGCTTCATTTTTATGTTCAATCGATTAAGAGTATTCCCTAATTTCTTCTTTGTGTTACTGGAGAGTGGATCCAGGGATCACTGAGGCACACCTCATCTCTTTTTTAAAATTTTATTTTGTGGTGAGGTCTTGCTAAGTTACCAGGTTGCCCTTGAGTTGGTGATCCTCCTGCTTCAGCCTCCCAAGTAGCTGAGATTACAGACAAGCACCACCACATCTGGCCTATGTCTTTCTGACTAACAGATTCTTTAGAAATTTATGTTTGTTTCTAAACATCTGAGATGGTTTCCTGTGCATCTCTGTCTGCTGTGGCGTTGCAGTTGCAGACCACATTTGTGTCTTGGCCCCTTGGCAGAGGGAGACTTTCCCGACTCCTTGCCTTGGTTTTCACGGCAGGTGGGTCCCGTGGCCACCCCTCTGCTCTTTCCCGTGTCTGCCGCCCCGGGCTGCGTGTATGGCCCACGGCTCCACCTGCTCTCTTGCTCATGTGCACTGTCTGTTTCCCATCTGCCTCTCCCGTAGCAGATCCCCGACATGGAGCCGGCAGCCTCAGCAGTGGTCACTGCGTCCTGGTGGTACAGGTCCCCAGCCTTCTGGACAATCAAGTGGTCGCCTTCGCGTGGCTCCTTCTCCCTCTGTCTCTGCCCTGTTCCACTTCTGCTCTGAACCTTGGCCTCACGTGCTCTCGGGCAGTCCCTGTCGCAGCGTCGTCTGCTTACCTACACACTCATCTTCTCTGTCTTGTTTTTTAAAATAGTTTCTTCTATTTTCTTATTTTAAAAGACAAGATTTGGGGGTGTAATTTCTCGCCTGCCCAAAAGTTATTTTAACAAAGATCGCCGTTGGCAGAATCTCTGAAATCTGGCTTCCCTGACTGTGTCTTCACTTCCCAGTTGCTGCTCCCGAGCCTGCGTCTGGGTCATGGGCTGCACCATGGAGGGTGGGGAGGCCCCCCCTGTGCTGCCACCGCCCCTCTGCGCCTGTTCTGCTCCCTGACTTCATGTCACTGTCTCTCTCGGGCCCTGGATGTTTCTCCACCAGCTTTCTCGACTGTCTCCTCCCTGGTCTCTCCTCCTCTGCAACTCCAGCCTGTTCCGTACCACAGCTCCTGGGCTTTGCGCCCTCTTAGTTTCGCCTGTGACCCTTGACACTTCCAGCCGCCTCGTCCTCCACCTCAGGGGCCTTGATTCTGCTGTTCGAATCCACTGTGTTCAGTCAACTTAGCTTTTATTTCTAGTGCTTGCACTTGATTTAAAGAACAGGTTTCAGGTTTCCCTTGAAGTTGCCCTTCTTGTCACCTGCGCTCACTGCCGGTACCTGCACTTACTCTCCAGGCCTGTCCGCAAGTCCCGTGGTTTTTTATTTTTTATTTTTTTAATTCAGCGCTGTTTATGTTGTTTTCTGGTCTCTTAGTGTTGGGCCGTTTGCTCCTTTCACAGTGGCAAATTCTGTCCTGGTGCCACGAGTGAACACAGAGCTACTGGGTGAGGTTGTCCCCCAGGAGTGAGTAACCCAGGGCAGAGAGGCGGCCCTGGGATGAGGAAACTGGGCACAAGAAGTTCTGTGTCACACGAGGAAGAGCCGGAAGTGCAACCACTTGTGAAGCAGCAAGTTAGATGGAGGACCCAGCTCTGCAAGGAATGAGAGAACCCGTCCTCCCAGCACTCTGGGAGGCTGAGGCAGAGGGCTACAATTCCAAGCCCAGCCTGAGCAACTTCGAGAGACCCGTCTTAAAATAAAAGAGGGCTGGGAGTGCAGGTCCGTGGGAAGGCTGGCGTTCAATCCCTAGTACTGCAAAATAAATAAATATACTCACATACATATAACAAGGGAAGAATTCACAACATAAGAAAGAAAATTACTCAGAAAAAGAAGAGTGGAAGCTGTGTATAAAAAAGTGCACACGCTGCAAGACCTATTTTAGGGCATAATAGGAAGGTTCTCAGAAGCTCCAGAAGACCTGCCAGCAGAGCCCACAGCGAAACCTCAGACTGAAGAGCGGCAGCCAGGAGAAGCGCGGAGGACACGGGAGGGGCCCACGGGGTCCAGTGAGTTTGTCACTGGATCTACAACACACTTGCCCTAGTGGATGATCCCCTCCTCGCAGTCGGCGGTGTGGACAAGAGGGTTGGAGCCCCACAGCTGGGACGCCTGGTGTCAGCGCGACGACAGAGCAAGACGAGAGGGAGCGGGGGCATGGCTGGCCTGGAGGACAGCAGGGAAGGCCAGCGTCAGCCGTCCCTTCTGGATATCACAAGCCCGAGGGCCTGTGGGGACCACATCCAGGACCAGGGTTGGGGACAGGCAGGGTCCCTGGGTGTGAGGATGCCCTCCCCCTCCCTCCCCACTCGGCCCCCCAACCTGGACCCTGGCTCCTCTCTCTGGGGCTCTAGTTCCTGTCCAACCTGTATGACATCTACTCCTGGTGCCCAGGAGCCAGCCAGCAGGAGTCACTGCAAACGTCTCCTGCTCCCCCAACCCAACCCCAGGGCTCTGCCCCTCTGCTCACGCTCTACATCCCGCCTGTCCAGCTCACAGCTGTCCACAGAGAAGGGCCCTGGCACCAGAGGCCTGAAGGAGAAGTGTGAGCACCTGACTGGGGGGAACTCTGCCCCTACCCACCCAGGGGAGCGGGCTTGTCTCTCCATGGGGCCCACACCCCTCTAGTCCTGGCCCCCTCGCTATCTCTGGCCTGACACCTCCGGTCCCCACCCGGCCCAGCCCAGGCCCTGGTCTTAGCCCCCAGGCATCTCCTGCCTCCCACCTCACTATCTGCCCATCCCCATCGAATGCGTCCAGACCCTCCTGGTCCATTCTGCCCTTGCCTCGCTGTGTGGCCCCTCCTCAATCTCACCTCCCACCCTTCCCTGTGACACCAGGGCCTATGGAGACCCCAAAGGGAGGGCGCTGTGGGAGATGCTCTGGGGGGTGACGAGAGAGGAGGGCAAGGGAAGGAGGGAGGAAGGGCAGCTCTGACTGAGGCCCTGTGTCGGAGTGCAGGCTGGGCAGGCAAGGCCAGCCCAGCAGGCTCTATGCAGAAGGAGGACAGGGACCCTTGGGGGCCCGGCCACTCGGCCCCCTGTGGAAATATCGGAGTCGCAAAAGCCAGGTTCTGGCTGCAGATTATGAAACAACATTCCCCTCGGATAGAGCAGCATTCAGCCGCAGCGAGGGTCGGAATCCATTTTCAGAGGGGTTAGAATTGGCCTGAACTGAGGCAGGTCGGAACCAGAGTCCGTGGGCCATAATGTGCCGGAGGCCGCACTCTGCTGCCAATTAGGAGCAATGGTTGCACCCACTTCTCGGCAGTACTGGAAATTAGCTGGTGGTGCGAGCCCTTCAGAAAGCTCTAAACTGTGGACAAAAGTATGTGCTTCAGACATCATTAATGCGATTTAATGGCAATAAATAAACTTCAAAGCCATGGAAACAGCAGCGCCTCATCAAAGCAGAAAAACCAAATGTGTTCCCAGCTCAGCTCCAAAGCGAAGCTGGAGCTGTCTCAGGTGAGGTTGCAAAAGACTTCGGAATGAGGGTGGGAGGTTGCTCAGTCTTTCTTCCCCTGGATGATGAGACGCTGTCACATGTGGACACTTGGTGTCCCCGCAAAGTGCTTAATGGTTCTGATTATCTAAAATGAGCGCGTTTACTGGAGCCAGCAGCCAGCCTGGATGGTAATTTAGGAGATGCCCGGAGACATTCCCAGCATGCCTCCTGCCACTGGGGAGCCCTTTAACCAGTGGAACTCTTGGAGGATCTCAGCTTCTGACTTGGGGTTGGCGAGGGGCGTGGTTGGTGACATGGGTCGCTGAGACCAAAGGGCTTGGCCCAGCCAGTTTGAGATATTTGTCAAGTTGCAGGAAGATCAATTGTAGGTGTTTATCAGATGGCGCTCCTGAGCACTGGCCATTAGTCACCCACCCCTGCCACTCCCTGCCCTTTGGAGGCGAGGAGAGTTCTATGCATGCGAATGAGAGCCTTACCCTTCCTTCTGCTGCTGTCTGGTGGCAGGCTGTCCAGCTCAGCAGGCCTCAGGACACCTTCCCGACTGGTCCCCCGGCGTCTCCGGAGGAGGACGGGGCGGTCTTTCTTGGAAGCCTGCTTGTTTTGTGTGTGTGCACCCCATTGGGAAGCTTTTCCCTGCCACCGTCTGCATGACACCAGGACACGAAGGGAGCAAAGCAGAGACTGAGGGGCTGGCCTGCGGGTCTCGTCTCCACAGGGCCTGATCCTTGGGGCAGGACATGGTGACACCACGGGGCCCAGCAGCTGTTGCTCTGGCTCAAGGCCTCCCTGTGGCAGAATCCTTGCGGCTCCTCTCCATCCTCACCGGCGTTTGGAAGGTGAGCCGAGCCCTGGGTAGCTGGCTTCCGTGTTGCTCCAGGACACAGGCCTGGAGAACCACCTCAGAGTAAAGTGGGGGCAGGACCTCCCACCCCACTCAGCTGGCCCTATGCCCTCCGCCCCTCTCCTCCTCGGGGTCACTCACAGGATGACCCCACCCAGGGCCCAGCTGTGCCTGCTGCCCTCCCTGGTCCTGGCCTGGTACCACCTGGGGACAAGCCATAGGCCGTGTACCCCCCACCGGCTGCCCTTGCAGCCCCTCCCCTGCTTCCTGCTCTTGGTTCCCCATCCCCTCCACTGGGCCCTGAGTGGCGACCTGGGGCCGCAGTGGCTGTGTCCTCACTGGGTGCCCGCGAGGTGGGCAGTGTTTGCCGAGCCCCAAACCTCTGCAGTCACTTTGGATGGCGTGGGAGGAGAGCTGGGCTCCTGCTAAGGGGAAACAAGCAGGGCCGGAGCCCCGGGAGATGGGCCCTGGAGGCCACTGTAGCCGGGGCCAGCTCCTCTCTCCTACAAGGGTGAGGGATGGGCAGGGTAGGCTCAGTGCCATGGACAGGAGTGGTGGCTTTCTTTTCAGAGCGGATGAGCTCATCCTGTACCAGGGGCCTGGGTTGGAGTCTCAGGTGGCCACCTTCCTCTCCAAGCAGAAGGAACTTAGACATCGACGGAGGCGGGAAGGGCGGGCTCAATTCTCCCGTGCATGCGTGTGCATGGGCGCACCTGAAACTGAGGCCGTTGGCTCAGTTGCCATCTGGGTGCTGAGTGGGCTTTGGTCCTCATCTGGCCTTGCATGCCTGCCCTGCTATGGCCTGGACACCCTGTCCTTTCCTGGGGAGCCTCCTGCCCTGCGTCCTGTGTCCCCTGTGGGGACCTGGGGTGGCCTCTCTCCTGCCATGGGGCATGTGGGTGAGAGTGGGGGTGGCACCTGGGCTGAGGAACCCTGCTGTGTCCAGTCCGTGTGGGCTGCTGGTCACACCCCTCCCTGGTCTGCACCCTCTGTGGGCAGCATTTCTCCCCTCTGGGTTTCCTTTCATTGTGCTGAGGATCAAACCCAGGGCCGCACACATCTAGGCACATCTGTGCCACTGAGCTACATCCCAGCCCTTTTAACATTTTAATTTGAGTCAAGGTGTTGCTAACTTGCCCATGCTGGCCTCACACCTCTGATCCTCCTGTCTCAGCCACCTGAGTAGCTGGGGTCAGAGGTGTGCACCATCACACCCAGCTCTGGGGCAGCATTTCTCATTAGAGATGCTGCCCGACCTGCTGCCCAGTAGTCTGCGTGGGGCTCCAACCTGTGGGTGTCCTGAGGTGCTGACCACACCAGCTCCTCCCTGACCCGCAGTGCCTCTTGGGCTTCTCCCCAGGCTCTGGCTTCTCTTTTCGGGTCTCTGCCCAGCTAAGTGGTGTTTTCGAGATCTGTGGTCCCTGGCCACAGGGCCTTCTGAGGACATCCACATTCATCCTCGATCTACCGCACCCTGCACATGTGTCCCTGCCCTCTGCTCGGCAGCTGTGGGCAGAGAGTGGTGGGCAGAACGGAGCTCTGGAGGTTGCAGGACAGGACCTCGGTGATGTGGGTCATCAGCAGAACCACTCTCCAGCTTTTCTCCTGCTCTTCCTTCCAGGGTTACCCCATCCCTGTCATTCACTGTTTTATTCCTTTGTTTCCGTTCAAGAAACTTGAAGCCTGGGTGAACTGGGGTGAGCGCAGTGGGGACCCAGTGAGGTCTGCACGGGAGCCACCCCCTTGCAGGCTGTGGAGACAAACAACGTTCACACAGCCAGCCTCGCATGGGTACAGGCTGTGTCCTGTGTCCCCAGAGCTGAGGCAGGGACAGCCTTGTCTCTGCACAGTGGCAAGAGCAGAGGCTCCTCTGCAGCCTCCAGACTGGACAGTGCCCTCACAGTCCACCCCAGGACAGAGGAAGAGGACTGGGTGGAGGGCATGGCTGGCCCAGAGGAAGCTGGGCAGGTAACAGCGGGGAGCAGGAGCCACAGCTACTTCTCCAGCCTTGTAGGGGCCCACGTTTTACCCCACAAGCAAATACAGTGAGGGCATCGAGCACAGCAGGTGGGGTCCCAGGACAGCAGGAGCAGAGGGAACTGAGGAGGAGCCCCAAGGACTGGGGAGTCCAGCCAGAGAGTCCCAAGCACCTTCAGAGGGGTTGGCGCCCCAGGCTTTCACCAAGCACTTCTGTGAAGAGAGAGGGTGCCCAGCCCTGTCCCAAGGAAGGATGGGCCGCGTGGTCCTCCGGCTGCTGTGGTTAAGGTGACACTGTGCAGTTCGCAGCTGGGTGGGCGCGAGACGCAGCAATGGTGACCTCACTGTCCAGGGTTGTAACAGGGAGGAGCAACAGGACCAGAGCAGTCACTGTCTGCTTGGGGGCCCACGCTGAAGGCAGCAGGCAGGGCCAGAGGGTCCGGGTGCATCCAGGCAGGTCGGGGCTGGGTGGGGGGTGGCCTGGGAAGGTCCAAGCAGGTCCAGGTAGGATCAGGGTCATTCAGGGTGGTCCAGGCAGGTCTGGGACCTGGACTGAAGTGTCTGTGGGGCCTGTACTAGCCCTCTAGCTACCACCCACACTCCGGTCGCACCAACCGGTCCCCAACTGACCCTACGTGCCCTGGAGGAGCTGTCTAGGCTGGCAGAGCAGCAGGGTCCCAGGACTGAGGTGAGGGCCCTGGCCCCCTTGTGCCATTGGAGTGTGAACCGGTGCCTCCAGCCAGGGCCTGGTGCCCAGGGCCTCCACAGACTGTTGGCTGCACCCTGGTGGTCACCTCTGACCTGGGCTGCCCCACAGTCCCTGATGCCACGTCACCAATGCGCAGCCATCCTGGAGAGCAGGGCAAGGAGCAGCTGTGAGTGCCTCATACCTGGGGTTCCCGCTCCTGGCCTGTGCTCTGGGAAGTGACCAGCAGACCTCTGCCCTCTCCAAGACACCTGATGGTCCCCGAGGGATTGAGCGCTCAGCAAACACCCAGATCAAAGAAGCCTAAGCTACACATGCCTGGACAGAGCCCTGCCTGAGCGCAGGCACAGCAGGCTGCAGTCCAGCCATGGGTGGCCCCAGTCACGCAGGCAGCTCCCTGAGGGTGCTGCTCCTGCCCCTGTGTGCTCAGCTTCCGTCCCCTGAATGGGAGGCTGACAGAGGTGACCGCCTGTGCTGTGGCCCAGCTAGTGGCACACGTGCGTCTGCACCCACCATCACTGCCAGGCCTGCTGGGCACTGTCAGTATCGCCATCACCATGGGGCAGGATGCCTGTCACTTCATTATCATCACAGGGCAGGGCATTGGGGTGGTGCACTGTGTGGGAGCTGCTGGGAGCTGTGTGCACCCTGAGGGTCCCAGCCACACATCTGTACCTGGTGCAGCAGGGCCCCAGTGCCAAGTCCTGGTGCCAGCCTTGCAGGGACCACAGTCAGAGCCCAGTGGCCACCTGAGTCTGTTTGGTTTCTTCCCCTGAGTTTGGCTCTGTGCAGCAGGAGGACCAGGTGACGCCATGCAGGGCCTGCATAAGAGGCAGGGTGTCCAGTGGCCTCACCAGGAGCCCCCAGTGCACAGGAAGCACTGCCTCGAGCCACACATGGACAGCGCTCTCTGAAGAATGTTCCGGCAGATGGCAGAGGGCTGTTTCCCCAGTGACCTCTCCCGAGTGACCGTCCAGTGAGGGAGGACGCTGAGCCCAAGTGGCCATCACCCACCTGTCTAGATGTCCTGCCCGGACTCACCGGGAAGCTGCCGTGAAAGGAGGTAAACGGCACCCACGCTGCACTGTAAGTCAGTATGTCGTCAACCCCTGCCAGATTTATGCCCGACACGGTGTCCCTGGCCTGAGCCACTAATACAGAGTCCTGGGCGCCCCAAGTGCTGACTTGGCTTCACCTCATTTGGGGCAGGGGCCGGAAGAAGGCCTGGGGGACAGAAGGCCTGGGGCTGGCCTGGGAACCGGTGGCCAGGAAGGAGGAGGGGCCCATGGGCACTGCTGACTTGGCCTGGGCTGGGCTCGATGGGCAGGATCCAGGCCCCAGGCAGCCACGTTGGTCAGAGAGAGCTCAGGGTGACCCTGAAGTCACCTGGGACCTGGGCCTCATTTCCTGTGAGACAGGACCAGGGAGCCTGGGAGGAGGTGGAGGCTGCATTTGTAACAGGAAGATGGGGTCCTGGGAGGTGAGCCTCAGAGCACTCAGAGGGCCGGCCAGGGTCCTCGCCAACTGGGAACCCCAGGAACCGAGACACCCCAATGGCACCTCCAAGTGCAGGGATGAGCTGGAGACCCTGGCACCGGGCTGGGGCCTCGGGGACTCAGGAGCACGGTGGGGTGGGCAGCTTTTGCCCTGTCTGGGACCCGCAGGTGCCACCGCTGGCCCACGGTTTCCAGCTCTCAACTGGCTCCACTGCTGTGCGACCCAGGTTGGCCCAAATGAGGGGAAAACATCCCAAGAATTCCAACCCTGAGACCTTGTTTTCTCTTGGCTTTGCGAGGGTTTGAGGAACGAGTAGGTGTTTATGAACCGCGCCACGGGCGCCCTTTGAAAGGACAGCCAGGGGGTGTGCGGCCCCCTGGCTGAGCCTGCGGCGGGGCAGGTGAACCCGCTCCTGGGAGTTGGGAAGCCGCCTGTCAGGTGTGGGACCCAAGGACCATGGCCCCTCTGCAGCTCAGCCTCACTGTCCCCCTCCCACCATGCCAGCCTGGCCCTGGCCCCCACTGTGCTAGTCACAGAGAGGGACCCACCTCTACTTCTGGACAGGCAAAGGCTTGTGCAGTGTGCGGTGCCCCAGCCTCCCTGTGCGGGAGTTGTCAGCACTGGGAGACCCAGGACAACATCTGGGAACACTCAACTTCATTCATGGAAAAAGGCTAAGCCACTAAGAATAGAAAGGAATTTCCTCCACTGAATCAGGGGTCTCTTCAAAGACTTTCAGCAAACACTGAGGCTGCGTGCGGCTGAGTGTCCTGATCAGGGAGGCAGGAAACGTGGCTTTTTCCCAGCACTGCAGGAGAGGCCTGGCTGTGGGGTCCTCTAGAGGGGGAGAGGGAGGGGGAGGGAGA
>RJWT010046819.1:0-11397 GCA_004365215.1 Cuniculus paca | reverse complement strand
ATTGGGCCGCGCTTTGAAGTGACCAGCGGTGGGAGAGTTTGTTCCCTGAGAATCACTGACATGGGCAGCTCCGCCCTCAGGGGCCTGTGGGACCTTAGGGCCACTGCTGGAAGAGTGCTCTGGGCTGGAGCTGCTGGAAGTCCCCTTCTCCAGGTCTGCATTCTTGTCTTCCCCATTCAACCTATGCCCACCGGCAGTGGCCTCAGCCAGGAACTTTAGTGAGGTAGAGGGGACAGTATCCCTGTCGTCCCAGGAGCTCTGCCATCGGCTCCCAGGTTCACTGGTACCAGGAGAGCCCTGAGAAGTTCGGAGGGAAAGGGAGCAGTGCTGCGAGGGGACCTGCTTCTTCACTTTCTTTCCATTCTCATCCAGGAGGGTTGGCATGTGCATGGGTGTATGGGCGAGTCTGGGAGTAGGGGACCCCAAGGGTGACTTTGCAGGCACACATCCATTCTGTAACTTTGGGCCTGGCACGGAGCTGTTCCTGGAAACGGGCACACCGATCTCCTCAGGGGCCTGCAGCTTCCTCATGGGCACAGGGCCTTGTGGCTAAAGGAGATCAAGGCAGAAAGCACCATCAGAGACCGAAGGAGTGCTGGCCAGGCAGCTGTCCCTCGGCCAAAGCAAGCTCCCAGAGCAGGGGTAGCCTTTAATGTTCGAACTTGGAACAAACTTCAGGCATGTAGTAAAGTGTCTGTCACCGAATTGAGCAGATTCATTATTTCCCAACTCATGTTCATACAGGCATGCAATTTTAAGACCATCTTTACTGTGAGAGGAGTATGCTGGCATCAGGATTTGAGAAAAGGTAGGCTGAGCATTGTAATATACACCTGTAATCCCAGCACTCCTAGGAGGCTGAGGTAAGGGGACTACTTAGAACCTGGCCTGGGCAAGTTAGGCACTTAGACTGTCTATAAATAAAAAATAAAAAGGGCTAGGGGTATAGCTCAGTGTGAAGACCACTGGTTCAATTTCTGGTACCACAAAAACAGAAAAAAAAAAAAAGTCAAGGATATAGCTCAGAGGCTTGGCAAGCATGAAGTCATGAGTTCAATCCCTGGTACTGAAAAAAAACAAAATCAAACAAAACAAAACAAACAAACAAAACAACCAGAGAAAGTGAGAGAAAAGGAAAAAATGTACCAACCTAAATATAAACAAACCAACCAAAACCACCACCTAAACATAGCCGTTTATTAGAATGCTACTGCTTTTTCCTGGTCTTTCCTTCAGAATGGTTTCAGCCTGCAGAGCTGCATCCCTGTTCAGTCTTATGCTACCGTCTGAAGCATATTCACAGATTATTCTCTCGATAACATCTTCAATGTCTGCGGGCAGCTACCATCCCCTTGTATGGTTACTTTATATCTACTGTTCAATTAACACAGCAGTCTACACCTCCTCCTCAGAACACCGAACTGTGAAAACAACCTATTCTGTGTTTATATGCCTTGTCTAGGCCCTTCTCTGCTTAACCATGACGCCCCCACGACCCCTACACCTGCATCTCTCTCGTCCACCACCACAACCTGCTCCCAGTCTGCACACAATGCTAAAACATATTAGGGTCAAGCAATCAGTGGTAGAACAGTTGCCTACGTGAGTGAGACACTAGTTTCAAACCCCAACATCACAAAAAAACCAAAACAATTTTTTTGAAAATTGAAGGGTTTTTTTTGTGTGTGTGGTGATGGGGATTGAACCCAAGGCCTTGTGCATGCAAGACAAGAACTTTACCACTGAGCCACATCCCCAGCCTTACTGAAGGTTTTTCTGTACCTAGCAATCTACACTAATTTTCTAGAAATGGCATTAGTAGGCTAGTCCCATGAATTTCCACTTACTTTTTCTAGCAATATTTATTTCTTTTCAAAATATACAATAATTTGGCACTATTTTTGGCTCTCATTATATTACCATTTGTATCTTTGGAGTGTGCTTTGGAGTGATGTTCAATCATGCCAATTGAATTTTGCTTTGTCTATTATTACTGGAGATTCAACTCAGGGCCTCTGTAATAAGCTAATCCCCAGGCCTTTTTATTTTCTGAGACAGGGTCTCACTAAATTGTCCAAGTGAAACTTGAACTTGTAGTCTTTCTACCTCAGCCTCCCCATGCTGGCTCCACAGATCTACATCTCTGCCAACCCTCATCCCACTCAATGAGATGATGTTATAAATGTTTACCCTTCATTTCAATTTTTTTCTTTGTAGTTCTGGGGATGGAACCCAGAGCCTCGGGAATTTGCAGCATGTATCCTACTACTTAACTGAACTCCCAACCCTTTGTTGCAAATATTTTAAAAATTTTATTATATAATATCTTACACATAAAGCTTTAAGTTTTAGTTTGAACGATCTATAATTCATTATCTCTATTTTTCTCTCTCCAT
Source organism: Cuniculus paca (assembly GCA_004365215.1). Taxonomy (NCBI): domain Eukaryota; kingdom Metazoa; phylum Chordata; class Mammalia; order Rodentia; family Cuniculidae; genus Cuniculus; species Cuniculus paca. The sequence goes on along the minus strand of RJWT010046819.1, from coordinate 9,001 downwards.
TTTTTTCCTTCCTCCCTCTCTCTTTTCCCTTCTTTGTACTGGGGATTGAATCCAGGAACTCATCCATGATAGGCAAGTACTCTACCACTAAGTTACATCCCTAGCTAGACCCTCCCCCTTGAGGTAGAGTCTTGCTAAATTGCTCAGGCGGGGCTCCAACTTTTGATCCTTTTGCCTCAGTCTCCTAAGTAGCTGGGATTAATGGTGTGCCACCACACCTGGCTTCTTTCTCAATTTTAAGTTTATAAAGTCTTTCTACTCCAGAGTTTAATTAAAACTTACTTCTATTTCCTTTTGAGTATTTGTGCTTGTTTTTTAGAATAGTTAATTCCTTATTAATATTGTATCCTAATGGGAATACATCTTTCCAAGCACTGCAAAACCTTTCCACCTCTGGAGCATTTATACATATGCTGAAATTCACACAATTTTTTTTTCTTTTTGCGGCACTGGGGATTGAACTCATGACTTTGTGCTTGCCAGGCAGGTGCTTAGGCCACTGAGCTAGATCCCTGGCCCTTGTTTTTTTGAGACAGGGTCTCACTATGCCATTCAGACTGGCCTTGAGCTCACTTTGTAGCCCAAGCTGGTCTCGAACTCACAACAATCCTTCTGTCTCAGTCTCCCGAGTGCTGGGATTACAGGCGTGACTCACCACGCCTGGCTAAAACTCACATATCTTAAAGTAAAATGATTACTTAATTGCAGTGTGCTTGGAAAACTTTTTTTTTTTTTTGTGGCACCGGGGATTGAACCCATGACCTCATGCTTGCCTGGCAGGCGCTTAGGCCACTGAGCTAAATCCCCAGCCCTTGGAAAACTATTTTTGAAAGGAAAACAGGAGCAGCAAGCAAAGTAGCCCTGCAGGTGTGCAGGAAGGAATGCACTTGCCCACAGGCATCCTGCTCTGCTCCACAATGGTCCTGCAGCCAGGAACGCTTGCTGGCTTTTGGACCTTGGCTGCAGTGGCCACCAACTTTGCAGTGACTGTATATTTTTTTTTTAGGTACTGGGAATCAAATTCAGGGCCCTGCACTTGCAAGGCAGGTGCTGTGCCACTGAGCTATATCCCCAGCCTGACAGTGAGTATTTTAATTCCTATGCCTATCTCTTACGGTTAATACATTGTGTCAACTTGAGAAGTTTAGTAGTTTAATTAAGAGACTCAGCAGGGAGCCGGAGTTCTTTCTTTGTAAATTTCCTCATCCTGTGCAAAGTAGGGCAAGGATGTTTTGTGAGTGTTACACCCACCCTGAAGGTGGGGGGGGGTGGCCTGTGTACAATTTAAGGGTAGAGAAGAGGCTTGCCTTTTCTCTCTTTTGCTCTGGCTGCTGCCTTAAAGTGTTGCCCCAGTGCCATGCCACTCTGCTTTGGAGCCAGCTGATTATGGACTGAAATCTCCAGAACTGTAAGCTAAATAAACCTTTCCTTGCTTCACTTTGGGTGTCAGGTGTTTGTCTCAGCAAGGAAGAAAAGTAACCAAAACACTATCCAAATGCTTCTAGTTTGTTTTTTTTCTCCACCATTGGAAGGAAAAGACACATTTATATAAATGACCAAAGCAGCCCCTTTTGACTTCATGTGGGTCTCCTCTCCAGGGGAAGAAAGTGATGGCTCAGAAATGGTCAACCAGAGGGGGGATGCTACATGTTCAGCCATGGTGTTACAAGGAATCACTTGCTACTCTGACAGGAAAAGCGGAGTCCCTGTTTCAGCAGAAAATTTCAAATACACATGATGATGACCTCAAGGCATTCCCTAACTTCGTTTTGGAGTATTAGCATTTTGCTACATAGGCCTCAGCACTCTTTGCCCATACATGTGTGTAGATGTATGTATGCGTATTTCTATTTCTGAACCATGTGAGCAAACTACCCCAATATGCCTGCACTGATTTCTACAGACCTAGGCCATACTTATACAGATCCAAGATCATACTGGCACCCTGGCACAGGTACAAGCACTCATGCTCTCAGAGTCAGGAGGTAGGGTGCTTCCCAGGTCCTTGGGGCTCAGTGCCTGCCTTGAACAACTGTCATGGCACCGTAGGATAGTAGCTGGTCCACTGAGCATCAAAATTTGAATTTGCTGAGTCAGGCTCTGCCATCACCATCCTCTCTTTTTCTCTACCAATCACAGCTGGTGACCAACTTAGGAAACACCATCAACTGACACAGTATCACCATCTGCCCACTACTCCTATGTTGGCCAAGGGTCTGCATGAGAAGACTGATGGACTCTTCAAGGCGCCAAGGCAGAAGCTCCAGGAGCACCCCTGCTGCCCCATCTTCCTCAACAGTACCTTTGCAGTTGTAAGGGAGGAAGTGACCCCGTTGCCAGCACTCTTCTTGGTATGATCTGGAACCACACTCTGGCGGCTAGGAAGGGTAGAGCTTGCCCTGGAGATGGGGCCCTCTGAACTCTTCTTAGAGCCTGGAATTCTGTCAGAACAAGGAATCAAGTCAGGGGAATCTTTATGCAAGCCCAAAGGCAATGCAGAATGCAAATGAAGCAGAGTCAGGGTAACCTGATCTCAAGCTGGTGTTTCTGTATTTTAGATGGATATGAAGAAGAAAATCCATCATTCTGCAGCGATGGATGTACACCCATGTTTACAGCAGCACAATTCATGATAGCTAATCTTGGAAACAACCCAAATGTCCATCAACTGAGGAATGGATCAAAAAGATGTGTTTTTTTTTAAATAATGGAATACTACTCAGTCATAAAAAGATAAACTCAAGCGTTCTATGTAAATGGACTTTCATGATAAATGGATGTAACTCAAGACAATACTCATAAGTGAAATAAACCAGACCCGCATGTGTAAACATCATATTGTCTCACTAGTGTGAGAATCTGAAAGAGTAAACAAGATTCACAATGTGCAATAGATACTGTGAATAGGGAAGAAACTCTTAAAAATGGAAAGAAAAACTGTGATGGGAAAAAGGGGAAAGGAAGGAAGGGAAAAAGAAAAAAATATATAAATACGAGACAGTTAAGACAGTTACACAGCTGGTTTCTCCTGGTTCATTGAGGGGAAAGTTTCCTGCCAGTAATTTTCTGGACATTGTTACATGTCTGTATCTTGTACTCTGAACAACTATTCAGTGTGTTGATTATTGTTATTCTCCTACTAGCTTTGAAACTGTTTTATTGCTATTTTGTACTTTCTGTTCAAAAAGAAGAAGGAGAAGAGGAGGAAGAAGAAAACCATCTAAAGGAGCCCTAAGTGTCCTAACACGCTTCTCTGAATTCTTGCCCCACCCTTCAGACACAGCAGAGCCAAGAGGTCTTCTGGGGTTAGATTTTCAAGTCACTGACCAGAGAGCAAAACATCCCTTAGACACATCTTCCAAACACAGGAGGGAACACAAAGCAGCAAAAACTTGTCACCATGTCTTCCAACCACTCCAGGCTGGTAACCACACCCAAAGCAGCTCCTTTGCTGGGTGTGGTGGTAGACACCTGTAACCCCAGCACTCAGGAGCCTGGGCCAAGACGACTGCAGCAAGTTCGAGGCCAGTCTGGGCTACATAAGGAGTTCAAGGCCAGATTACAGAGTGAGACTGTGACTCAAAAAACAAAAAAACAAAAACACAGCAGTTGCTTTGGCCCCCCAATAGCAATCTTCCCTCCTGCAGGGCAACACATCTAATTTGGAGAATAATGTAAGAATATAGGTGAGTCAGGTTTCATGTTACACGTCTGTAACTGCAGTACTCAGAGCGGCTGAGGCAGGTGGATCGCAAGCTGGAGCCAAGCCTGGGCAGCTTAGCTACACCTTGTCTTAAAACAAAATAAAAAGGGGCTTGTGATAAAACTCAGTGCTACAGTGCTCCTGGATTGGATTCCCAGCACCCACACCCATAAAAAAGCAAGGAAGCAAGCAAATAGCTAATGTTCAAAACAAAATGTGTACATGTTCAAAGTAGCATTGACATGGTGATAGATGGAATCCCATTCTGCCCCTCTCCAAAGCTTCAGGTTGTTCTAATGACCAAGCAGATTTGGCTACAAAGGGTCACCCCAAGTAGATATGGTCCACTGCATTTGACTGTAACTGCCCAAGTCTTTTCTCTCCAATGGAATTCCCAATTCCTCCAAGGCAGGAAATGGCTGGGGAGACCACTGGTTTGTCAACAGAGCAAGTAGGGGGTGCAAGTGCATCTGGGGAGGGTGCAGGCTACTCACCGCAAGTAGAAGAGCACATAGGCCTGCTGGTTCAGAACCACCTTGACATTGCTGGAGTGAACCAGGGAGTCATTCATCTGGTACCACTGCCCGTTGCTTGCCTGGGCAGCACAAGGAACATGAAACAAAACAATTAGTAGACATCCCACAATCCCCACTATTTACAAAGAAAGTGGTGCTAGTTGCTACATATATCCAAGTGCTAACTAACTGGTGCTGACCCCTTCTCAAAGTGTGTACTATCTATATCACTCCAAATGTGACCCTGAAGCAAGATCTGGGTCCCACTTCCTTCCTAGTATTCCTTCTAAAGAGGATCAGGCAGATATAAGCACCACAGAGTTTCTGCCAATGTCTGGCCTCCAAAGAAAGCTTTCCATGCCTAAAGACAAAGGAGCTAGTGCTCCACGTCTTCCACAGGTCTTAAGAACACCAGACTTAGTAGGATCAATTCTTAAAGACAGATTTTCACTGAAGCAACAAGAACTTGAACACAGCTCTAAAAATATTGTCACTTCACAGAATAAAATGTGCAGAAACTAACTTTGGACTTGCACGGGCACTGCCAACCGGCCAGGAAGCAGCACAAGGCCACTATCTGGAGTGACTGAGCAAAACCTGCCAATGCTCACCTTCACATAGCAGTAGTAGTGCCCAGCATGGCAGCTGTAACCTGAGTGGACCAGCACAGCGTAGAGTCCGTACATGACAGGATCGCCATTACTCTGGGACATATATGGACGGATGTTCAGGAATTCTGGATAGCCTACATCCTGTTTGAAAAGTTCAAGGAAAAGGCAAATAATACTCACCCATGAGAGTAAGGATCAATTGGCCCTTTCTACCCACAATCACACGAAATGCCTGACTTGGCCTGTCCCTTAACAAGCTGGGGCAAATGGGTGTATGGTAACACTGCAGCAGAATATGCCTCCACACACACTGGTCAGTATCAGTGATTAAAGAAATAGGCAGAAGACATGAGCATCTTGTTCACCTGACCTATGGGAAACAATGTTATTATCCTACTAAATGACTGATGGTTTACACTTATCTTTGCCACAGATCTAAACTTACTACCTGTTTCCCAACTGCAATGTGAGAAAAATAATTCATTTTATTTCCCTCTGCTCTATAGGAACACTGTTAGGAGACAGGAAGAGGCCACACTGGGTTTAGGTCTTTAGAAACAAAAGTGCTGAATCAATTCAGCAAACTGTCCCAGTAAGTTAAAATTTTAATATACTGGTTAAGAGGCATGGCAACATAAATTTACTCCAGAAACAAAATTTTTTTCCTAGGAAAAAATACTAATTATCTTTCAATGATAGGTAATATGTCTGCATGTCTGCTTAAATAAATTTTTGGTAGTACTGATGAATGAACCCAGGGCCTTGCACATAACAGGCAAATGCTCTACCACTAAGGTATACTCTACCCCTTTTCTATGTTGAGACAGTCTCACTAAGTTATCCAGGCTGGCCTCAAATCTGGGTTCCTCTTATCTCAGCCTGGGTAACTGAGATTAGCAGTCTGTACACCCAGCTCACAAATCAAGTACAATCTATGGAGTGAGCCGCACAGATCTTAGTGTGCCACATCTTAGCACTCAGGAGCTCTTGACAGGTGCACACTGACGTCATGCATGAAATGCATACGAGTGACGTCCAGGCCCCTGAAGGATCCTTTGTGCTATCACTTGCATCAAAATACCACTGCTGTCTTCTTCTGTCACCGTATGTTACTTTCACCTGTTCTTCAACTTCCTCATACAGCATATACTTTTTTGGCTGGCTTCTTTCTGATCAATATAATATCTGCGAGATACACCTACAAATGTTTTCCTAGCACTGACAAATATCAAAAGCCAATATACACCAGGGGCTCAAGAGCTTCCATCAAGCAACCTAGTTAGATACAGAGCCTCAGAAGTTCAAGAGACTAATGCTTCTCAAACTGCATTCCACTGGAGAACACATTCTGGGAGGTGTTAAGAAAGAACACAAGCTCCTAGGGGCAAAACCACACAGACCTCCCTCACTCCCTGAGTTACCAGCATAGTTTGGACAATGTAACCACTGCAGCGTTAGCAACATAAGGGAAAGCCTGAGGCCTCTCTGTATGTCTAGAAAATTCTTCTTGGTCAAATTTCTTCTTAGAGGTTTAAAATGCAACATGCTTAGTACTGGGTCTAACAAGGCCTGCAATTCCTGCCAATGCTGAAACTAAGACTCAGACAAGTTGCTTGCCCCAAACCACGTAACCAGGCTCTAACTATAGAATGGACTTTAGACTTCTATGAACCACATACATCTTTTGTTAGAATGCCATGGAATACAGAGCAAAAAGACTTCTACTCTTTATTCCACAAAAAGCCACTGCATGCAACTGCTCCTATTTTAGAGATCAACAGCATATAGCAGATCAGCACTATAGAGTCCAGGGTTCATCACACTTATTTTTCAAGGAAACCCTGGTATTCCATATTGGGAAAAGACCAAGAGCAGGCAGAGGTTGAGGGGAAAAAATCCAGTCAGACAACAGTTCTGCATTGTGCAGAATCATCTAGAGATTTTTGAAGCAATACAGATTCCTGAGTCCTATACTCCAGGGAAAGGGAAAAGTCAGGAATCTGTACTTTACATGAAACAGTCCAGCTGACCTGATGCACACCAAGACCCACAGAGTAGACTGGGATGCAGGAAGCCCTCACCTTGGTGATCTTCCCTCCACTAAAATTGGCAAAGCGCTTGAGGGAGAGGGTTAAGACATTGGATGTTCTGTGGATGGTGAAGCGCTTGCTGGCTGGAACCTTCTTCTTGCATCTGTGAAGAAGGTGAATGAAAAAGGTATTAGAGAGCACTCTGAAACACTTGTGTTCACGCTATGCTAATAAAAGGAAAAACTGCTCTGTGATAATGGAGACTTCTTGACCAAGACCTATCAAGAGGACATCAAAACCAATAGGTCTTAAGTCAAGAAAAACCATCGTAGGGCAGTGAAGTCTAGGAAAAAAAGGTAGAGATCCTGAAGCAAAACTACTTCACTAACCTGGAGACTAAATAAGATGTTCAAAAAGTGGCTCTGGTGTAATACAGGAAAGAACGAACTGAAGTAGATGTGGAAAAATGATAAAATGGGTAAGTAGGAAATGAAAGCAAACAAAGCCAGAAGACAAAGAAAGGAAGAGGGAAGAAATGCAGACAGAAGTGAATAGCTTCCAGAGTTGAGGAATAAAAAACAATGTTTTGGCACAGAATAAGAAATTTGAAAAGCAGAATTACGGAACTGTTCTTCAAGGGTGACTGCAGCTTCACAGTGACCTACATATAAAGACATTCACCCAGTAAGACTATGCAGATGCTGAAAGGACAAGGTGTGGTATCTGCTGAAACAGTAAGATGCAGGTGACACTTCGACTTATAGACAGTAGCCACAGATCATGTCTCATCTGAAAGGCAGAATAGTGTGCTGATTCTTTGCCACATCCTGTTGATGAGATTAGGAAGTCCCCCTGAGCCTCAGTTTTGTCACCTTGGGCAAGGGGGTTAACAATAGTCCCTATGTCACAAGTTGGTATCTGCAGACCGTCTAGAATAGTGACAAGTGCTGTGTAAGCTCATGTCTACTCCTTTGTGTTGCAGGAGGGCCATATTTACAATAAAGACTTATTTACAGGCTATTTAAGCCATGTGAGCAAGGTCTAAGGAAGTGGATGAAGGGTACTGGGTCAGGTGACTTATTTTATAGCTTTCTGGATGTTCAGTCTTTTTTTGAGAGCAAGGTGAAACTTACTTGGCACACATATAGGCATTCTCTCCACTCAGGACATCTGGTTTCACAAAGAGTTCCAGAGCACGTACAATATTTGTAGCTTGCTGAGAAGGATAAAATGGAATAAACAGCAGGAGAAAAAGGCTGACTCAAGATATGCCAAATTTAAGGTCTTTTTCAAAAGGCTGAGGCAGCAAATCACAGAACTTGACTTGCATAAAAATTGGTTTGCTAGCTGCTACCTCCTGGGACTTGTAATACCAACCACAAAGGAGGAAGGAGCCAGGCTGTGTCCCTTTTCTAGCAGTGATAGGTGACAACCACATGAGGTCAGCCATGTGAATCAGTCACTTTCATCTAGACTGTGGCCGAGTCTGCTCACATGGCCCAGCAACAGTGAGCTAGAATAAAGAATAGGGCCAGCCCATGGTGCCCCAAAGTCTGCAGCTCCCAAGGAATGGCTCCCTGGCACATCAGGGTCTCTCTCAAGCCTGTGTGACAGAGCTGCCACTGTTCATGGTTCAGGACACAAAACTCGCTTTCTTTCTTTTCCTTTTTTTCTCTTACTTTTGAAAGGAACATGAGTTTCTAATGTACATTGGATCCTAAGTATTTCTTTTCCTCATCCATTCTGGTAATACACCCTCACTACCCTGCCTGGCCCTCTGCCTCAGTGTCTGATGAAGATATGACCCCAGAATCCCACATGTACCCGAATCTCTAGCGCCACGTCCAGGTAGGGGTCGTAGGTGTCTGAGACGCTCTTGCACATGGAGCACTTCACTGTAACAGACAGAGAGCAGTGAGCAGCCACAACCACAAGAGGACTGCCAGGCTCCCCACACCTAGAACTGAAGGGGCAGAACTCACAGGCTGCTTCTGTCAAAGAGAATCATCTGACCGGGCCCTGCAGTCAGAAGGAGGGAGAGAGCTCCGTACCAGCAGTGCTCACAAGATGCCAGGCCTCCCCACCATGGGCCTTGTCTGCCACTGACCACTAACTGCCCTGGGGTGACTAGCAGTGATCTGC
>RJWT010046818.1:0-11395 GCA_004365215.1 Cuniculus paca | reverse complement strand
AGCTTTATGAGGACAAGGAACTGAGTCTTATTAATCTTTTTATTGCCAGCAGTACTTACAGTATTTGGCATATCCTCAAGTGATTGCAGATTATTTACTAAATAAATGCTAAATGAAATGCAGAGAATGAACTCTGTAAGAAAGCATATTGATTTCCTAGACTTCCTTGTGTAGTAAACTCATTAAGGCCTTTTAATTAGGTAGGGCTAGTTACTGTTCATGATGATATCAGATGACCAACATTGCAAAAGCTTTAATAAAATGCATTTATGGATTTGAGATGTTGGATTTTAGTGTCCTATAGAACTACTGTAAAATGTATATTTAATCATTTTAATATCTAACCATGAGGGAAATACTAATAACAACATATGGTTGTATTTTTTTGTGTGTATGTGATGATTAACTTCTTTATTGATGTTCTGAGAAATCTGTAGCAGTACTTGTAAAATGAAGTGAACTGTTTTCCTACCACACCCTTTTCCAAATTTGAGCTACACATACACAGATCCCATTGGGAACATGTTATTAGCAATAATTCAAGCTTATAAATGTTGCCTTTCTCGTACATAAAGGAAAAGGAACTGTTTTAAATTGCACTTTTAAATCCTGAGCTAATATACACTCAGATATGCCAGGAAATAGTCTCTGATCAGAATTTCTCATACAAAGAACAAAGATCTTTCAGACCTTGCCCTGAATTGCCCTAAGTTTTGCCAAAACAAGCCAAGAAATATCCCGTGATACCATGCCCCTGTCAAACATCCTACAACAGTGGTGGTGAACCGATGGCACATGTGCTGCAGTGGATCTGTCTGTATCACTGAAAGCTCTAAAAGGTTTGCCATCACTATTCTATAGCTGGTCTCTCTGAAGTAAGTGCAGAGGTTCCGATCCCATGTCCCAGATGAGAGTACAGAGACTTGGTGCTAACTTCTCCATTGCTAGTGGACTTGCCTGCCCACTAATTAATCATCTTCAACTGAAAAGATGAGAAATATCACTGTCTGCTTTCAGTTTTATTAAGAATTGGCATGCCTGGTTTAACAGAGCTAAGCAATGTATTTATTTACTGTGGTGTTTCCCAAAATGATTGCTGAATTCTGTCATCTCTTGACTGAGAAACTGTTTGCGGGATGAAACAGAATGTATGCTAACATACATTCAGCAACACAAACCTCCAAGACAAACTGTTTAAGTCAATTTGCTTATCATATAGGCACATAGGTGCAAATATGTGCATATGCACTTGTGGATGTAGCCATGGGCACACGCTTTAACACTTGCACACATATCCCACACAGATTCTGCAATAGATGTGTGTTGAAGATCTGTGTGCAGGGGTGTAGAAGCAAGCAGGAATTTGCCAAGAGAGAAAAGGAAATTCACACACGAAGAGAATAATTTACCATAAATTGGCCCACACTGAGTGTATTCCAAAAAACGAAGTGCAAGATGCCAAATTTTTAATGGCTCTTGCTATTCCAGATCTGGCCCTGACAAGCTTTGGAAGAGATGCAAGTGGGCAGAAAAGATGGGATTAAACATTACATCTTAAGCCTTTTTCACTTTCAAATGTAAAATTCCTACCACTGTGACAGGGGAAAGAGAGGGGCAGGGATGTTTTCCTGACACTGCTTTTCTCAACAAAAAGCCATCATTTCCATTATACATTGCTTAAATGTAAATTCTGAACCTTTTGCCTTCTGCAACTGGTTGTTTAAAAAAATCAGCCAATATGAAAATAATGGAGCTCAAAACCTTGCATTAGCTTTGGTGGACATTGCAAAGGGATGATCTCAGAGAGATGCCTCGTTGTAGCTCCAAAGTCCTCAGACTGATGATCTTCTGTGACAACCCACACTGGTTCATCAGAATCACTTGCTTACACTTGTTTCCAAAATGTATCCCCTCCATTTCCTTTTCTCTCAACACCGAGCTTTTCTGCATGGCTTTCCCACCATGGCGTTCAGAAAACCCTTCATTCCTTCCAGATTGTTCTTTTCCTTTCTCTGATTTTAAACTGCTCTATCCTGTCACATCTGATGGTTTTCTTTCTTGGTTGTGAAGGGAATGGTTCTCATGCCTTGCCTCTTCCTCCTGTATGCCTTCACTCACGACCAAAGGCTGTCATTACATGCATTAACTCTTTGCAAGGATCATCTTTTAGGTTTTGAGATCTACAAGATATTCAATTATTGTCATGCATACCCTAAAATTATTATGAAAATATCTTGGCTTCTTACTATAACTTCAAACCTCTTGACTGTCCTAATTAACTGCAACTTCTACTCCTTCTCCATTTATCCCAAGAATGATAGTTTTTACCTAAAATTGTAAAATTTTGTGTGTGGATGTGTATATTTCAGCACCTCAAATATTTTAGATTAGATGAGAATATTTTTCTAATAACTATTTTGTTGGCCACTATAATAAATTTATGCTACTCTTGATTCTTAACCTCCAAAAGCATAAAAGAACAAGTAAGCTGAGTCGTTTCTATGTATGATTCTTTATCTCTTTGCCATTTTACAGAGAAAGCAATGCTGGCAGGAAAGTAAGTACTTAGCACAAAGTAAATTCTCCATAAATGTTAGCCATCATCATCATCTATTTATGCATTCAAAATATGTAGTATTTGTTACCCATATTTTATAAGTGAAGGGAACTGAGTATTAGCGAGGTGAAGAGGCCCACCAAAGTCACACAGAGTAAGTGGCAGAGCCTCAGCTGGAATCATGGCCTTTGGCTCAACTACCAGGTATCCCTCCATGTGACTCAAGAGAATGCCAGCTTATCAAGAGGTCGAGAAGATAATAAAAACATTTCTTAGAAGAACCCAATTGCACTATACTTTTTTCCTTCACAAAGTAAAAAATGTTAGTAATTTAAATTTATAAGGACCAACTACCCTAAATTATACCATTCATTCTCACCAAAGTCTGAGCCCAGAGTGAAGCCATTAGTTATGACTAGAAAGTACTGCGTGCCTTATGTTCTTGGCATAGCCTTCCTTTTAACTAACTATAGTTCTCAAATTTGGGGAAAAATATGGTATGCATCTGTGAGCCACTCAGAAGCATAGGCTGCTAAGAAACAAATGCAAAGTGAGGCCTGGCACAAAAGAGTCAACATGAGAATTCTAGAAGGAACTCAAAGTTGTATATTCAGCCAAACAACGAAACAGCTTACAAGACGAAATCTTCTCATTCACTAAACATAGGAGTACTGGAGTTACTACCAATTTACCAAGAGTGACAAAACTTGGCCCTTATTCAATGCATACTTACCTAAGCCTTCCTTAAAAGAACTTAACTAATGGGAAAAAGAAAGATATTTCAGAAATTCTTATAATTTAATATAAGCCTAATATACATTAGGGGCTTAATAGATTTTTTTTTAAGTTGTGAACTGGCTGAATATTTTCCTAAATATTGTTATAGCACTTCCAATTCCATTGAGGCAAAATTCCCTGAGACTGATAAAACAGGTCCTTTCACTATTCCACATTGTTAGATAAAAGAATTCAACCCGTGCCACATCAGAAGCCACCTGGTTATCCACTGTCAGCATGATTTGGTCTAGACTCTGAGTTCCAGGCCCTTCTGCTGCCTATCCAGTATCTCTATACTGAACAATCACAGGCACCTCAAGGAACAAATCTCAACATTTAAAAATGACCTTTATCCCAAAACAGAGTTTTCATTTCCTGTTCTCTACCCACCCAGAAATGCAATTCCAGAGCCTGGAAGTCATACATGACATCTCCCTCTCTCACATACCTACCTCTAATCTCCAAGTCTTCAAGAATCTCTCAAATAGACATTTCTTTCTGTTTCCTTCTGACCCTCCCTAGACTAAGCCACCATTATCCCCACCTACTCTATTTCAGTGCTCTCCAAACAGGTCTCTCTGACACACTCTTGGGTCCATCTACCATCTGGAACCCATGTTACTGCCAAAGTAATCTTTTGAAAATTAGAAATCAAGTCAAGTTACTCCTCTGTGTCAAATTCTTCAAAGGTTTCTTGTTGGTATTCAGAATAAGACCACAGCCTTGCTATGGCTCATAAGGTCTTGCTTAATATGGCTCTTGGCCATTTTCCCACTCATGCTCACCTTTCTCTCCTCCCTCCTCTTGTAGATTTAGCTCATCAGAAATGCCATGCCCTCCGTCACCTCAAGGCATTTGCACATGCCCTTTTGTTTACCTGGAAAAATGTTTTCCTCTTATTTTGCTTGCTTTAATCTTATGCATCTAAATTTTAGAACTCACTGAAATATTCCTTCAGGACAGCATTCTGTGACCCCCAAGTAAGGTTTAGTTTCATTTGGACCTAGGTCAGTGTGTCTGACTCCCCCTAACTCATCCTTCTAAGGCTTAAAATCCACTCAGAATCACTGTATACTTACTCAAACAGTGCTTGTTCTAATAAACAATGGGAAATAATAAAAGATGAGTAGAACTTAAAACCAGAGCCCTCAGGTCTGGAGACAAAATGTTTATGAAGTTCTTTATAATTTCTAAACGCTACACAAAATGCATATTTTTCTAGATTCCAACTGCACACACAGAAATATCTCAAGTCATTTTGACAAAGTTATCCACCAGGGAGATGAATAAATAGCTTCACAAAATACATATGGTGCAATTACATCCAGCAGTAAGTGACAATAGGTCTTGGTTTATAGTAATCTAAAAATTCAAAGCCCAATTATTTTAGCTGCTCAGTAAATAATACTGAAAGGATGTGGTAGTAAAGAAACTTCAGAACATACTGTATTAGTAAATGTTAATGATGTCTTTATGATCCACGGAACCACTTCTTTTTCTTCTGAAGAAAAGAAAGCTTTGCAAATTAAGAAAAAATAAATAAAGCCATCCATGAGCTACAGCCAAGAACAAAATGAAAGCAGGAGTACTCCTTTTCATCTTTCAAGAGCAGTATTTAGTTAAAAAAATATATGCTGAACTACAGAAAAATATGACCAGGAACATGAATGTTTGAAACCCCAAAATATGGTCATTGGCAGCTAGCTTTTTAAAATATATTTACAAGGAAAAAATGAGAGAAAAAGGACCTGTTTCTATACAGCTCCAAATTTCAGGGTGAACTGACACTGACTTTAATGAAAGGGGTCAGTTTCTGACTTCTTAAAATGCAGAAGCACTGTAAGTAATTGGTATAATTAGCAGCTTAGATATGCAAATCAAACTCAAAACTTGTAATGAGTGAGATGGAAAAGTTATTTCAACAGGAAAAAGAAAAAGAAAGAGGAAAGTAGAGGTAAAAGTATTAAAAAACAAAAAAGTAACAAAAACAAAAAGCCCCACCATAGTCTTTCTGGATGATCTGAGGTTAACTGAAAACACAGTAGAGACAGATTCTAGACTTGGCTGATCACTGTCACTAATGAAACTTGAAGATAATCTTGATGAGGGACAAAGGGACAGCCTGAAGCTGCCTAACCACAGGTCCAGCCAGACCATGAAAATCTGGAGGATGACAATCAATGAGGCAGATCTAGAAATGCTGCACTATTTAGAGCTATTGTTTTTGTGCTGCCTGGACTTGTGTTTGTTATTTTTCTAATTTGAACAAAACATGTAAGCTTTTGGTACCTCAAAAATAAAATCATATGGCCAATAAAAATGTTTGTTTAGGGGCAAAAAGTTAATTGACATCCATTTCCTTCTCAGTCACCTTCCTACTGGGAAATGAAAATTGATGTCAGAACTCTTCTGCCCACCTGTGGCTCATTTGAACTAGAAGCCTCCAAAGAATTGTATCACTCACCACTCGGGATGCCTGGAACACTCTGACTTTCTAGGCTAGACATGACCAGACACATCCAACCTGCACCTTCTATTCACACTGTATTTTCCTTTCCTACTTCTTTATCCTTGTGTCATTACATAATTACCTTCCTAGTGACTGTCTCCTGAGTTCTGCATCAATCTTGTTTGTGCCTTTGTGTCCAGAGCCTAGCACAGTGCCTGCAATCTGCCAGTAATCAAAATCTGGGATTGATGGGTAATAATGGGTCAGATTATCAAAATGTCAAAGGTACTCTCTGTATCATGATTTATTCAATAATCAAAAGTCAAATACTGAGACTTTATCAAGAAATTATTGTGTGAAGACAACAGACAGGACCTGAAGCAATACTAACCCAAACTTTATGGGAGGACACTGACTGGTAATCTTATAAGGCAGACTCTAGTTCAGCATGTCTGGTGGGCAGAACAAACCTTCCAAAGGATGCTGATGCCACCTGTCCTTAGGTTGCACTTTATACTAATGAGGTCCAAGAACATTCAACAGACAACACAAATATTGACTCTTCCAATGTGAATCTTAGTTATTTTGTATTTAAAAAATCATATTGTGATTGTTGCCTAAGTGGCTTCTGGTTTACATATTCACATAGAAGTCTCCTTGGAAGGAATGCGGGATAAAAGGACGCCATTTCTTGGTTTTTCTCTGGGGAGATTTGGGGTTCTGTGCTACACATATTCTCTGGTGAATTGTACCTCTCATCAGAAGATCTTCCATGTCCTTATTAAGCTAATGAAAGATTCACTTGCTTCAGAGGAATTTGACCAGAAAAAATAGGCAAACTTGGATTTTTTATGGGACACTTTTTATGATAAAACCTTTTGAGAATCTATCTATCTATCTATCTATCTATCTATCTATCTATCTATCTCTATATATATCTATATATATATAGATATATATAGAGAGATTCATATTCTTGGGAAAAATTAGTGCATATACAACACTTAGAGGAGTTTATAATATGCAAAGGGTTCATCGTCATCTATTATGTAGTTGATATTGCACAGACCTTTCTTTCCAACAGCTTCCAAGCCATTTTGGAAACGGGCTGATAGATAGTGATTATTTTGATCTTTGAACTGACTTCCACATCTTTAATACTCAGTGATTCCTTTGGAAGGTGACAGCTTGAATTGCTCCCTAAAGCAACCACACAATAATACAGATGGTTTCTGAAGGCAACATCTGAGTATCCGTTGGTACAAATGGTCTTGCCTCATATACAATGCAAAGAGCTGATCCATGTTTAATGAGTTTTCTATGGATTAAAAATAAATAGTTTTAAATATTTTTCGATAACAATTCTTTTGCTAGTACTCGCTGCTGGCTCTCCTAGAGGAATACTGCCAATGATAATTAGATTTATTTAAAAAAGATACATATATATATATGTCCTTCTTCCACCCCTCACACACAGACACATAGACACACACACACACACACACACCCAAAGCCATTTGCTAAAAACATCAACATGTTGCTTTATGTCTGCAGCACACAGATCAACATATCAAAATCCAAATTTAGAATCCTAATTCACAATACCATTTTTTTTCATTTTCTCCCCCTCACTTGGAGTAAATTAAATTCAGCCTTCGTTGGAAGGAAATGTAAAATGTGTTTCACACATATATTTAACACTAATCTGTTCTCCCTACCTTAATTATGCTTTGAATTTCTGTAAGATCTTATATTCCAAAGACTCAATTTACTTTTATATTCATTGACACTCTCCCCCATCTTCATTAATGCTGCTTAACAGTACCGTCCATTTTCCATAGGGAGAAACTGAGGCACCAGAAAAGACTCCAAATTGCCACATGTTTAGAGCTGAAAATGTGATTTGGAAGCTCCTCTGATGAAGACAACATTCTTAGAAGTAATAATACAAGGCTGGTGCATTAAATCAGAGGTAGCCTGCTCACATTCTAGGCGCAGCTACATTCTTTATTTTGTTTTTTTCTTAGTATGAAGTACAGAAACAGAATAGCTGCCCTGTGGTGAAAGAGAAATTACAGAAAAGAACAGTTGGAGAAAACAAGGCAAAAGTACTTGGATTTTAGTCAGTGGGAGCCCATCACAGTAACTAATGGGCTGAGAATATTTCTATTTTTTTTTCACCAAGTAATCCATATGCAAATTTCCTGCAGCATTCAATATGCACTTCCAAGCTCAGTAAATGTTTTCTATTCTTTTCTGCTTAGCTCTCTCAGCTTTTTCCAATTAGGCCTGTTTATTTAGAAAAAAGAAAAAAGAAAAAAAGAAAAAAGAAAATGTCTAAAGCAAGGATTAAGCTCTGTATCTTATGGAGAAAGGATGAATATTACAAATTCTTTCAGGATCTAGAGGATGCATTCTTCACTCATCCTCCCTGCTGGGATGAGTGATGAGAATAAAGTAAAAAGGGGTTGACGCTTTTTAGTTCATTTGGTTTGTTCAGCTGAAAACACGCCTTGACGATCTGGAATTAAGTCCAAAATTCATGACAATTCAGACAATGGTGCACATGGAATAAGGCTGTAGATAAAAGTAAATAAAAGAGAGATGTGAATGCTCAAAAACAAAACAAAAAACCCACCTGGTAAGCAGAAGTTCAGCAAAAGCAAGAGAATTCAGGACCTGGAGGGGACAGGGGACAGGCTGGGGAGAGCAGCTGTGCCAAAGGAAGGCGGCCCAGGAAGCAGCTGTTACTTTGGTAGATGCCTCACAAGTATGGCCTCTTGGGGTGGGAGCGAGTGAGGGCAATGAGCCAAACTCCTTCCATCCCCAACCACTATACCCTTGAGGACATATGGTGTTCTGCTCTGCCCAAGTTTTTCAGGTTTTAAATTAAAAATTGAAGCTCATTTTGTGCTGAAAGGAAAAAGGGAGATAGTTTGGCCAAGGTTTTTCAACAAATTCTGTTGTTCGTTCATTTGTTGTTTGTTTGTTTGTCTGTTTATTTAGAGAAACAAAACGCCTGAACCTGAAGTCCATTGAAGGCAAGATGGAGATGTCCTGGTACCTCAGGAGGAATTTCTGCCACTCCGTAATGGCTTGCTTCAGAGGCTGTTGTGTGTGAGGTTCAGAGAGATGATATTTACAAACAAGAAAGCATCTTGCCAATGAAAAAGAGTTGATGAGGAGTGGGTAGAACTGCACTGAAATTAACAAACAAGAAATAATCCAAGATGCTTCCTTCTTACCTAAATAGGGTTGGTAAGAGTTAAGCATAAAAAGTATCAATGTGTTAGGTTAAATTTTCTCTCCCAGCATTTGGGAACTCAAAAGTCGTATGAAAAAAATAACTGACAAATTATAGTTAAGGAGAGACTGTTCACCTGTTACTGTAAATATATAGAGCTCTTAGGGCCAGGGATTTAGCTCAGTGGCCTAAGCGCCTGCCTGGCAAGCGCGAGGTCGTGAGTTCAATCGCTGGTGCTGCAAATTAAAAAAAAAAATTATATATATATATATATATATATATAGAGAGAGAGAGAGAGAGAGAGAGAGAGAGAGAGAGCTCTTAAGATACCTTTATAATGAGTTTGGGGAGGCAAGAGTCCAAGCACAAAGAGGTAAAACCCAGGGGCAGAATGGTGTCATTGTAATCATCAAAGCGAAGTTCCCCTCTAATGGCAGCTATGGGAAGCACAGGGAACTTGAATGAAGTAGTGTATACGAAGAATGCAAATGGCTAGGATCCTACTACTGCATCCCCTCCTTCCCACAAACATTTCCTACTACAGTTTCTTTGGATTTAAGAAAGAAGAGAGGAGGAGAAGGCAGAAGGAGCCAGAGGAGCAGGAAAAACAGGAGCAGGAGAAGAGGAGGAGGAAGTGGAAGAGAGAGGTGGGGCAGGAGGAGGAGGAAGAGAGGGAAGATGATAAATAACAATGAGAAAGATTTGTTCTTCGACTCTGGTCAAACCGCCTCTTTACATTGTTCATGAAAAAAAAAAAACTGATGCGATTATGCTGTCCAATGGTCATTTTTAAAAGTTAAATTCCATTCTTCAGTGTACCAGTTGAAAGAAAAAAGAACAACCCCCCCAAATCCCACCTCCAATAGCTTTTTCAGCTCCAAGTTCCATGACACAGTAATGCTCTCAAATTTCAATTCCTTAAGTCTCAAGCTTAGAGAAAAATAAACTAAACAAAAGCCTGCCAAAAATCCAAGCTGTCTATTAAAATGTTACAAGCAAGTACCGTGGGTTTGAGACTATAGATGGTATCCAAATCAACAGAAATGTCCTGGACAGAAGCCTTCAGATCACCATGGAACAGGCTTTGATGCCTTTGTTTAATTCTGTGGAGACCCAACCTTCAAGCGGAATAGATTTGGGCTGTCAAATAAAGGTCCTTCCCAGAAGCCAAAGGACTTAGAGACATCACTGATTCTAAACCCGTTCTTCAGTAACTCACACTCAATCTAACTCTTAGCTCTAGGGTGAACTAAAGACACTAGATGCAGTTTTTTGTTTTGTTTATTCTCTCCCTTTGAGCCTATGAACCAGTTGTATATTTTTCTTCCTTTCATTACTCAAGTAATGTCTTCCTTGAGCCAACTTTGAAAAATTCCCAAACAGTAATAATTCCTTTACAGAAAGTCTTGCACATGAGAGAGACAGCAGACTTGGCTTTAAGGACTTTGAATATTTAGTCTTTGTCTTTTTCTTCTACAACTTCACTGAAATGATGAGAGCTCCCCCCAAAGAACATGCTTGTGCTTCAATTCTCAGGCACATCAATGACAAGAAGAACAATCTACATTTGCAGCCACAAGCTGATTATACCCCTGTATCTTCCCTGGAAAATCGTCTAAGAACTCCATCCTTGAGAACTTGCCCTGGAACTCACAGCATGGTATAGCAGTTGGAGCTAAAACCTAAAAAATCTTTACTAGGCCTCTAAGCCCTGACTCCCACTGAGCAGCGGAATGGGAAGACAGTCTCCAAGTGGTGCCTTATCTATCCATCTATCTGTTCCTTCTTTGAAGGTGTGGCCTAGGGGTCTCAAATGGAAAAGCAGGATAAAATAATCATCAAGCAGTGGGTTGGGAGCCCTTTCAGAGAGTGCTTTACACTGCCTACACATTAAACCTGTTCTTGTTTACGCAGTAATCAATGTATTTGGATTAAATAACACTTCCCTGCTTTGGCTGCCTAGCCAATTAATGCCTTTGCTTTCACCTTTATAATTAGCACACTTAAAAGAAGACTGAAAGTTGCAATTGAGGAAGTGGGGAAAAGGCAGCAAGACTGTGTGCAGGAGGACAAAGACGCAAACTCTGTGTAGCAAGATGGAATTTGCATATTACAGACATGTTAACCAAGGGACTTATCAAGCAGCCCTAAGGATATACTACCAGGGCAGTAATGACAGAAAATTAGATTTTCGCCCCAGAGGCTACACTACAGAGTAGTGATTTTTAAACAGAAGCCATATTTAAAACCTTGCTATTTGGCATGAACTTATTCTATGACTGGAAAACATAACGAGAAATCCTCAGCACCAACAGATTTTTTGGTGAAGTTTCTTTAACTCCCATTCCCAGTCCGGCTCAGGTGCAGA
>RJWT010046817.1:0-11400 GCA_004365215.1 Cuniculus paca | reverse complement strand
TCAAAGTACCACTTAATAGAGCATGATACAATAACTAGTCAGCTCTATTCTAAGTGAGAGTTCACATTATGATAACATCAGACCATAACCTTCTTCTGCAGCAAGAGGTTTTTATTGCAAATTCAGAATAGATTTTCCAGTTTGGGGACAAATTCTTTACATCATACTCCAAATTTTCACCCTGAGAATCAATTTTGGGGGGTTTTTTTGTTTGTTTTTGAGACAAGGTCTCACCTTGCAGATCAGGCTGGCTTTGAACTCCCTATATATTCCAGGTTGGCCTTGAACTCATGGCAATCCTCCTGCCTCAGCCTCCTGAGTGTTAGGATTATAGTTGTGTGTGGGCATTATGCCCATCCAAAGAATCAACTTCTGACTCATCTCTGAACTTTGACATCAAACTATAACTCAATTTAAGCACTGTTACTATATGAAGATATGAAAGTAGAGTGAGAAAGGTCTATTGTTAGACCTATTATATTTACTTTCATAATTTGGTAACTTAGATATTTCTTTTTAGTTGTTGCAAATACACTCAAAACTCAAAACTTAAACAAAATGACCTGATATTTAAATTTTTAGATGATTCTAAAAAGAATTATTTCAAGCAACATAGATGTCTCAATTAATAAACGATTTTGCTTCTGCTTCTAGAAAATGCCTTAGTCTGTCCAGGATTGCTCACACTTAACCAATAATAACCATAATGGAGATTGACATCTGAGTTGGTTTAATGAAACTAACTGGTTGAGTTAAGTTAATGAAACCCAAAAATAGTGGGAATAAGGAATTTGCTTCTAAGTTAGATAAATTACCTGGTCATAGTTTTGCAACATTTCAACCTTAGCTAATTGCATGCTTGAGAGGCTCATAGGCATGAAAGCAAAATCAAAACATGGATAACTTGTCCTAAAACATGACTACTGCTGCTATATACAAGTTTTTTTTAATTTTGGTGTTAAGCCAAGAAAATTGGCATATAATTCTATTTTAAAAACTTACTGCTCTGCTGTTAAACATTTCACTTTACATGGTGCCTGTCACATAAATGCATATGTGTTTTGTGATCAAATGACTTCTTACCAAATGAAAAAGACAAAGAATATAAAGTCAGTGCACACATCATATATTCATTCCTCACATAAAAGTCAGATTCGAGTATTTCACACACATGTAGCATGGAGGCAATGACAGGGCTGGCTACAGACACGTACCTGAAAAGAGTCTGCACATTTACAATGGTTTTGGCATCTGCCATGTAGTCCTCCTCAGCACTCATGGTACTCTCTTTGTCCACCACCACCATGTTGGCAGCAAACGTCACTCCACACCTGAGTAAATCATCTAGGCTTTGATAAAAATCAACAGAGAAAAGTGGACTTTAAATAAACCGCCATGTTAGAATGATTGCTCAAAATCACTTGTTGCTGTACTTACATAAATTGTCTTTACATGTGCTTGCATAGTGTGTGCATAGGTAGATACTGATGGGAATTATGCTGCAGTGTTATCTACTGATATAAAATATTTATTTAGGGAACTTTAGATGTCTTTAGATATCTGTTTCAGAGCATCTATGCTAAGAGTGTTTATTGTATAATATTTATTAATTATATATATGATGCTTGGAAAGACCCATTTTGCAATAAAAGGGTAGAGTGTGTTACAATTATGTTTTCACAGTTAATATACTACTTTAAACACACAAATTCACTTTTTTACTTCTACAGCACTTTTGGTAAGAGTAGAGATGAATACTCTTACTTTACATTGTCAAGCCTAATGAAGAAATATAAAACTGTGAAATGTTTAATTTTTAAATCTCTATCATTTCCTTTATGTTACTTATTTTTGTGTTTATTTGATATAGAGTCTCAATAAATTGCCCAGGCTGGACTTGAACTCTCTGTCTTCCTGCCTCAGCATCCTGAGTAGCTGAGATTACAGGCGTGCATCAGTGTGCCCAATTTATTATTTCTTCACATAAGGGCTATGGGCTGGAGACTGTCTATACAGAACTGAGAATCTGGAAATTGCAAAAATGTCTGTTGGGTTTATGCCTTTTTCACTCAGCCCAAGCGTTTAAATAAGTAATTGAATAAACTGATTTCTTTTACTGTCTAAGGTGATTGCAAAATTAAAAGACAAATATATGTGATCTATTATAGTCTTGTCCCCTAACTCTGATAAAACACCTTACCTAACCCATTTCCAGTGAAGAAAAAGATGTTTACTCTTAAAGCTAAAACAGGGTAATGGTTGTCCTCACTGACTTTGCTTTATCCAACTGGAAAAAATAGAACTAAATAGTGAAGGGAGACTAAACTTAAAGGAAGAGGGTTCCACAGAGTTACTTGAGGACAGATAAGAAGAGATAGACTGATTTACCTCACCATCTTCCTATTTAAAATAGGAAGAATAAAATTTAACTAACAACAGTCCTTCTTAGATTCTTAAAGAGTCAGGTCTCTGAGGATTTTTTCCAAGTTAACTGGCTGAAATTAGCTATGTCACTTTAAAGGGGATTATTTTCCTTTTACAGCAAGGCGGGAGGCAGGATTTCTTACTCTGTTATTAGGTGATAGAATATTACCAAAGCTTTGAGTCCAAGATCCCCAGGAGTAGTCCAGAAAAAATATTTCACTTGAATCAGGAGCAGTGTTCTGTGGCAGAGATTTTATGGCTAAAACTGTGGAAACAGAATGTTATTCCAAATAAATTTCCTAAGGTATGAGGGGCCGGGACCATAACCCCCAATCGATTTGATAGTCTTCAAGTGTAAACCCTAGGGATACTTGGGTCTTCCTTGTTTTTAGGAAATTCATCATAGTTGTTCTTACACCTATGAAAATACATTTTAAAAGGAGTTATCCAGGGGTTGGAATGTAGCTCAGTGGTGAAGCACTTGCCTAGCATGGGCAAGGTCCTGAGTTTGAATCCATTCCCAAAAGACTATAATGTGGTCCTTTATAGAGCATATATATGATAACTAAGTCATTTGCTTTCAAACCACATGATATTTTGAATTACTTCTTATATTTCAGCTTTCACAATATTTTTCCCATTTATAAAAAAACAGCTCATTTAGAATTATTTAGCAAAAGGGAAAAGATAAAGTGTTAAAAGTTAAGTTTGGTTGGATAAAGACATACAGATAGATGTTAAGATTGAAAAGATGAAGGCTTAAACAGTAATAATTAAGCTGAAGTTAATACCTGACAAAGGTTTCACTATAAGATAGCTGTGTTAATTACTGAAGGCTACACATATCCACATGTATGAGCTAATTCCATCCTCAAAAACTTTGGTTGTTATATTTTACTCATAACAATGAAAATAGTAATTATCATTATGCATTTAAATCAGCAGACAATATATCCAATTCCAATGATATTCCTGGAAAGTGTAGAAGCTTATTTGTTCTTTAACTTTGAATCAACATTTTTAAAATTATTTAATATTTAATTTATCCACTTTCCGTTTTTAAATAGACTAGCAATGTATTTGTATATTTCATGTCTATTTTTAACTTCTCTATTCATCTCCAATACCTTTTTCTCCAATGTGCTGCTTTACATAGTTCAGCCACCAGATGGGAGCCAAGGAGAGTTAATGTGAATGAAAAGAAAACGATGTTACAAATACAGGTATCCTACTGACAGTGCCTCCCTTCTCATCTTTTTTGATTTCTTTTTCTAAAGCTAGAATGTGAAATTTAAGAGTGTGAGGGAGCATCCTTAATTATGTTTTAATTCATTCAAAGGAGTTCTTGAAATAAGAAAAGTTTCAAACGTATGCAAAACAGAATGATACAGTTAGCTATGGAACATCACCTGACTTCAATAACTCTCAATTATAGCCAATCTTGTTTCATTTTTCTCCCTAGAAAATTAATGTTCACAGTTCGCCTTTTATTTAACACTAATATTTTCACTAAGAAAACTTCACAGTTTGTATCAGAAAAGACAGAAAGAACATCAGTTCTTTTATCTTTTTAATGTTTTTCTCATGAATTTTTAATAGACTACTACCAGTTCGGAGTTACATTACTAGTTGTAAAATATATGTAAGATTTAAATGTTAACTTCAGCAATCTGCATTTTAATTATTTAGCTGGTACTATAATTAATGATGTCAATTATATTAATGTAGAATGGAGACAAAATGTATTTTAATCTGGTTGACCTTTAATATATTCATATAGTTAATAAACACATTTAAAGCCTACAGATTACTTCAACATTTACAGGGAAGAATATTAGTACTAAACTGCTCCATTTGTACGTGTTAGCATTGTAAAAATAGAAAATAATGTGTTTTATATGATTCAGATACATTAGTTCTCTGTTCTTTTATATTAAATGTATGTATATATAAGAATATACATTTTTATACTAATGCATGACACATGATATTTCAATTAACAATATTTTAAAAATTTTGGTCTCTGATATATGGCTAGAAAAAGCTGTTAAGATGTTCCTATTTAGTGGGTGGGGGGTGTGGTTCAGTGGTAGTGCTCTTCACTTGCATGCATAAGGGACTGGGTTTGATCCCCAGCACCCAAAAAAAAGATATTCCTATTTTAAAAATCTAAGCTAAAATTAGCATTTCTAAAGTGCTTTGGAGGTTTCCACACAAATTATGTTAATGATATCAATGCATTCTTCAGGCCATTATTACAATAGCAATACGGTAATTTAGAAGACACAGAATTGAAACAGGTTGGAAAACTGAGGAAAACTGACAATATTGACATGCAACAAAATTCTCTGTAACTCAACAATACATTACTGCTTAGAAAGTGTAATACAAGATATATAAGCTTTACATGCACATGATATTATATTTAAAAAACTGACATGGCAAACGACACTCATCATGCAGCGACAAGGCACGGCACATGACAAACCACAGGACACTACACTACTTATGTGTCAAAAATTTTGTCACCTACTTGTCAATAGAGCCCACCATGTAGTAAACCATTGGAAACCAACAGATTGCATCCAGAAAATGCATATCTGGCCTAAGTAGCAGATGGGTTACAAAATGAAACACAATGTCACAACAGTGGCAGCACTTCTAGGGAAAGGAAGCAAGTTGACTTAGTTTGCATTTCCAAAACTAAATACTGCTGATGAGATTAATTCTAAGTGCTTCTTCCTTAACATTAATTAGAAAATACCGTTTGTATTTGTTTTGAATTGCACAATGCACTTGGAATTATAAATGTATTTCATCTCTATAAATCAGAAACATTATGGCATAATTCTACAAAATGCTGAATTAGCATTCCTAATTATGGCTAAAACCTTATCAGTGAACTTAGTTTTTCATGTAGAGAAGGCTTTGAACATAAAGAAAAACTGACTTTTTGTGAGATGATCAAAGGCATAGGGTACAAATGCCTATTAAGAGTAACTATTAGGCATTCCTGTTAACTGTAATTTTCCCCTAGGAATGTAAACAACCACAATATGCTCAATTATGGTCAACATGGCAAGTAAGTATAGACTCTGTGCTCATGTGAATATGTATTGCACAACGATTACAATGAAAATATTTCACTTTTTAGTTTATTAATGTACTCAATACACGTTTAGCAAATCCTGTCTATGACTGTTTATATGCATATTTGAAGAAAGAACCACCAAACACAGAAATCACCAATATACTATATTCACTTTAGAACACATCTATTCATGCATCTATTTGCTTAGCATATATGCGTCTCCAAATTTTATTTTCTGTAATAAATAAGTTCAGAGAGTCAGACATTTTTAAAAGAACACAGTATTAGCTTTTCAGACATATAGAGGATAGTGAACACGTGTACAAAAGCAGGAAAATGAAATGCATGTTTCAATCTGAAACCCAACACAGCACTCAGGAGGCAGAGAGAATTTCAGAGACATGCTACTTCATTTGAAAATATGTGTAGGAGTTTGCTGGGTATAGGAGAGGGGAAAATTTTTCAATCAAGGAAATTAAAGCACCTGTAATTTCCCAGATGCTTAGACCCAGCTAGATCAACTCTTTTCCTCTTTGTCTTAATTTTACCTTTTGACTGCCTTCCTGTCTCTAATGAAAAAAGAAACTTCAGTGCAGCAAAGCATAAGAAACATTACATTTATTTGTAGTCATTTAAATGACCCAATATTATTACAGATTCTAAATGTACCACCATTCATCTAAAGGGTCCTCAGCAATTTAGTTTATAAGTTAGTTTCACTTTTTGCTTTTAGTTATTGTTGCCATTTCTAAGATATTGTTATTAAATACAACACTGGTAGGAACAAGTTTGAATAATTTGTTGTATTGGATATCATTTCTCCAAAACATTCAGAGAATGTTTATAAACTTTTTAAAATTTCTGATGTACTTAGGTGGTTTTCAACAAAATATACACATTGCAAGTACCAATCTGATAGCACGTTAGGTAGAGATTTCTATGAGCTCTTTTTTAGAGGAATATCCTCCTTTAGAAAATTAGGAGGGCAACTCTAATTGCTAACCAAGGCTTTCCCTCTCTCTCCTCACACTTTGTAACTGCAGAAGCATGCATAGGGTTTCAAGTACCAGAAGCATGGAGCCACAGTCAGATTTTGTGATAGTTTGAAAAATCCATTTGCCTATGTCTTTGGGGACTATTATTTTTATTTAACTTTTTCCTAACTTTTCATATAGGTCCAGTCAGATAAAATGAGTATTCCAAGTGCCAATAACTCATGTATCAGAGTTGGGTCCAGTTCTTCATTAGTAATTGCAGATACGTATCCAGCCTATGATAATCTCTTTTTGAGAATGAGTCAAAATATATTCTGATAGGTAGAGATCATTTCAATTCCTATATACTGTCTTCTTTTTTCTAGCTTCTGTTCACTGTGATGTACCTTTCTTCTACAACCTTCAAACCACATTGACCAATATTGAGTTGTTCAGTTCAATAAAAGCATTGAAAAATTTCCTTGTAATAACAAGTACTGAGACAAAGCATGTCATTATGCTATATCAACCATTCTGTTAGAGTTAAATCAGAGAATAAAGCCTTTGGATTTTGTTGATTTATCCAGTGGAAATTATGAGAACTAACTGATTGTCATTGCCTTGATTTGGGAAACTCACGAATTTTAGTGAACCATAATTCACACATAACTCTGCCAAACCAGTGTATTTACAGTTGGCAAGGAATCTTAAAATTCTACAACTTGCTTTGAAATTATAGTAGCATGATTCATTGTTATGAGTTGAACTATGTTATAAAGTAAAACAAGTCTCTTTAGCCAGGTAAATATATAATCCCCATCAAAGTTATTTAATGTAAAAAGAGTAGTGTCATATTGTTTGTTAAAACAAATCGATATGGTATATTTAATACTGCTGTTGAGAAAAATCATTTAAAAGAAAATCTGAAATGTAAAGAAAAATTATTTTTTCATTTGCAAGTTTGTGCCAAAACATTTAAAAACATTGACCCCAGTTTTATGACACTAATCTGCTTAGTAATTGAATAACAAATTATGTCATAGGCCTTTAACACATCAATCTTTTCACTCACTGGAAGACAGTTAATTAGCAAACATTGACTTTCTTTGAGAAACATTATTATTGAGAAACACTAAACAAAATCATGAAACTTTCATAAAATAGATGGCCCTTTCTCATATTGAATCCCAAAACCCAGATGAAAAGTTGAGTGTAGAAAAAGAAAATCATTACTGCAAAAGAATAAAATATATAAAATTTTTAAAAATCTGACTTCTAAATAGAGAAGTCCTATTTAGAAATCATATTAAGAAATAGTTGTAAAAATGACTTACAAATTTAACTATAAAGTTCATCATAAAATTCTTACATATAAGCAATATGTCAAAATTGTTTATTAAAAATACAGATCTCAAAATTGTTTTATATATAAAGAATCACTTCAAATCAATAAGAGAAAGATAAACATAGCAGGAAAAAAGATCTAGGGCAAAATAAATTTGCTGAACAAAATAAAACAGACTGAAATTAGGCAATAATAAAAAATTAATTTAACACAAGTAAAAAGTAATTGATCTTATTAAGCAAAATAAAAATGAGCATATTCATTATAGTTTAACTGTAACTCTATTAAGAAAAATGACTACTTAGTCTAAAATCTGATTCTCATAAAATCTTTAGAAATTTCCATTATACCCAATTTAACATTGCTGGTTATTGCTAAGAAATGAAAAGTTTTGTAAATTTGCATCCTTTACCAAATTCAAAACGATTATTTCTTTCCCATTGAATTATTAACCAGAAGAAATTTAATTTTGCTATTTCTAATTCAAGAAATGAGTACGTCTTTATTTTAGCATTTATAATTCTACTTTTGCACAGTTTATCCACAAAATATTGAAGTTTAATTGCAACTACTTAAAATAAACTTCATTTTTTCAGTTAACTGAGTCCTCACAAAAATTAACCAAGTATTGTGAATAGTGACAGTATTCTTTTGCTTGTTTGTGTTTCTGTTTTGTTTTGCTGACTGACAGAAGGCAAGCTTCCTGCCTGCCTTGTGTGTGTCAGAGTCTCTGCTGGTGCTTTACGTGCATTACCTTATAAGACTTCACAGAAACCTGTTAAGCGTCCTAATCCCTTTACAAATTAAAATTGAGGCTTAGATTCAAGCACATTTAACAAGCTTAAAAGGGTAAGCTTAGCCCTTTATCTCAAATCTGGGCCCAAAGTTAGAATTTTTCTAATAAATCACTAATTTATCAAACATTTTTATCATGATTTTTAAAAATAAGTTGAAGTTTTCTTGGCATTACATGTGGAAAAGATTAATAAATAGGTACTTTAAAGAAATCTTTGGTAAAAACAGAGCAAAGCCTGGATTTTGCAGTTCACCTTTTGGTAGTTTTGGGTAATATATTCTAGCTTTTGCTTTGCTTTGCTGTTGTTATCAGATGGTTAGATGACCTTTAGTGTAGGGCTGTAATCAAAATATTTGCTATAAGTATGGCTTAACAGAACAAACAGAACAGATGGTCAGCCCATCAGAACTGACACAAGCTCTAATGAACTGGTGAAAATCAGACTTACTCTAATAAACTAAGTGAAAGATGTTTTTCGATATGACACTTCTATTTAATTTCCATTTGCGTTGTAGAATTCTATTAGACAACACTGAGAACACTTATTTCATCATATTGTGTGCATTACAACTTTTACTCACATTTTTAAATTCCATACTTATGATCTGTTGTTTTAAAATTTTGTTATACTGAATTAAATGATCATTTGACTAAATTTCCCAAAGACTCATGCACTAATTTTATTTTCAGGATGGTCATATCAATTCAAAGTAAAGTAACACTCTGAAAACTAATTTTATTTTCAGGATGGTCATATCAATTCAAAGTAAAGTGACACTCTGAAAACTAAGTAATAATTTAGAACTGTACACAATCATCACTGTAAAGTTTGTAGAGCAAGGGAATATTTTAAAGAAGAAATACAAGTTTTTTTGGTAATATTGTAAGATAAATTGCAAATTACTAGCAATTCCAGATGAATATGTGTCTCTCTTTAAAAAGAAAAAAAAAGATTGCATAAAACTTCTGGGAACATTATTTATTAGTGTTTAGTTTTTGTTTCCTCATTCTTGACGAATAAATGTCAACAGAGGACAGCAAATAAAAATGTTAGACACCACTTTTAGGAAGTACGCAGCAAGCTATCAGATCTTACAGCACAAAATTTTTCAACCTAACAAACATATCAAAGTAATTATGACAGATAACAATATAATAATACATTGAAATAAAGTTAAACCTTACAGTAATAATCAAATAGTAGTATCTTGTGAACAGTTGGATTCTAAAATTTAAATCATTAGGAAGAGTAATGTAATTTTTAATGTAAAAGTATTCTGATGTTAAAAGTATTCTTTCTTCCAAAAATAACTGACAAGATATATGTATATATACATATATATGATTTCAAAAGTCAAAAACCTGTAAGAATGTATAGCACAAAGAACAAAGAATTAGGAATGGCATAGAAGATTCTAACCCTAAAATAGACTTTGTGAAAGCTCAGATAACTTCTTTGGTTCATTTTTACATCAGCTGTGAAATAAAAAATACTAGCATATTTGAGTCACTCAGACTTAAGTTTCTGGGAATGTCTGCTCTATAATTTGTAAGCTTTTTTAAAATTGCTTGGCACGTCTCTCTAAGGCTAAAGCATCTCTATGTAGTATGAATATATTTCTTATCAAGATAAACTATAAAATAAAGATAAAATGTCTGTTATGATGACTAACAGGTAGTGAATGTTCAATATTTATTCCTATTAATAAAAAAATAGAAAAAAATATTAACTTTATCAAATGATCTCTATAATAAATGCCATAATATCTTTATAATAAAGAAATCTTTATAATAAAATATTGTCTGATAAATGCCACATCTATATTTATACATTTATAAATTTATATAGACCAATTTGGTAAGTAATTAAATGAAAAGTTTTCAGATTATTCTATGATGACTAAAGGAATTAAGCCTCTACAATCACAGGATATAATCTTTATAATATGAATATTAGCATTATAATGACTCAGTCATTTCATAGTCAGACATTTTGGTAATTTCCTTGTTCAAAACCAGAGAGGGATCAAGGTAGTTACTTTGTAATCTATATGAGGTGTACAGGGAAATGATTCCTTAGCTTCTACTGGCTGGAATAATGAGGTCAAAAGAGGGCAATTAATGTTTCTGAGATGGCATTGCATAATAAGACTGGAGATTGAGAAAGAGGAGTCACTCTCATTTGTGATTTGGGTCAAAAATGTCCTGCAAATGCTCATGTTCTCAGAGAAGGGGCGTTCATGTGATGATTTCGATCATTAGCTCAGTGTGCTGCTAGAAGTCGGGCTGTCTGGTCCTGCCTAGGGAAGTAGGTCACAGGAGGTGTGCTGCATCTCTTCTAGGGTTCTCTTCCCTGTGTTCTGCTCTCCAGACAGTGTGAAGTGAGTAGCTTTGCTCCACCACGCCCTTCAGCCAAGATGTTCTTCCCCCTAGCCAACGTACTGTAGACTCGAACTATGACCCTAAGTAAGCCTTTCCTTCAAGCAGCACATGCCAGGAATTCTGTCTCAGCCTTGGAGAAAAGATGACTAATACATTCTTGATTTCACAGAGATAATGCCACTCCCAAATTTGGCAGGATGGATTTTTAAGGGGGAGAGTTATACAACAGGACAAGAACTTTTATCTTGAGATAATTTAAAGAAGAACAAAGGGTAGTTTTTGCTGTCAGTCCTACAAGAGAGATACTATAAACACAGTTTCATTACTTTCTTCTCAAGCTTCTTTAGCTCTTTCTGTAACCTGGGACTTGAATTGACACAGTTGGATC
>RJWT010046816.1:0-11400 GCA_004365215.1 Cuniculus paca | reverse complement strand
AAAAAAGACCATGGTTCCAGGAAGAGCAGCAGAGGGCAATCACCAAGCGGTACAGACAATAGATTGGAGGGGAAAAGTACACAGCCAGTGGCAGGAAAATAGCATGGCAGAGATGAGCGAGTGCATGTTGGCCATAACCATTAATGTAGACGGCTTCAATTCGCCAATAAGAAGAAACACAGGCTGAGTGAATCAGGAGACAAGATCCATCAATATGCTTTGTCCAACAAACACATTTAACTCAAAAGGGAATTCATAGATTAAAAGTCAAAGGAGAAAAATCAATGCTCTATGTGACAGGGAACTAGAAAAAAACAGTAGGGTTAGCTTACCCATCCACTGCAGAATGGAAAGGAAAGATATGACATTTCTATATGATGAAAAGCTACTCAGCTATAAAGAAAGATAACCTTGAGACTCTTGTAGGTAAATGGATACAACTTGAGAGCATGCTCATGGGTGAAGTGGTTCAAAGTCATGTGAATGAACATTGTATTGTCTCCCTAGTATAAAAAACTGGAGAAATTTGTGGGATCCAAAGTACAAAATAGAGGTTGTGAAGGTGAAAGGGGAGAAGATGTCTTCAGGGGAAAGGCAATGGCCATTGTTAATCTGTAATTCTGTTTTGAAGCCCTGTGTTGTTCTCATGGTTCTGTTTAGCTTGGTTTTATTGTTCAGTTATGCTTGATTTTATTATATTTGATGGCATTGAGAGCTCTTGCAAAAATAACAAAATGGATTATAACAGTCATTATTGATTTCCTATTATCTTGTTCCAAAGTCTTTATTGCTTTAATTGTTTTCTTTTGATTGATTTTATTCTATTTTGCTTTGTTTGATTTTGTTTTGTGTGATGGTATAAGCAGCTACTTTGAAGACAAGATGCATCATGGTAGCCTCTGTTGTATTCCTACAGTCTTGTTTGAAGTCCTGTATTGCTTTCATTATTTTCCTTTGATTGGTTTTATTCTATTCTGCTGTATTTGATTGTATTGTACCTGAGGGTATGGGCAGTTATTCTGAAGATAACAAGAGGCACTATGGTAGCTATTATTGATTTCCTTTCATCTTGTTTTGAGGTCTCGTATCGTGTTCATTGATTTGTTTTGATTGACTATTCTATTTTGTTTTGTTTGTTTTTATTACGTCTGATGATATAAACAGCTACTTTGAAGACAGCAAGATGCATTATGGTAGCCACTGTGGTATTTCAACTGCCTCGAAGTCATGTATTGGTTTCATTGTTTTGTTTTGATTGGTTTTTTTCTGTTTTATTGTTTGATTTTAATATACCTGATGGTATGGAAAGTTATTTTGAGGATAGCAAGGGGCAACATGGCAACCATTGTTGGTTTATTTTTATTTTGTTTTGAAGTCTTGTATCACATTCTTTGTTTTGTTTTGATTGAACATTCTGTTTTATTTTGTATTTGTTTTATTCTCTTCAAAAGAAAAAAAAGAAAAGAAATAAATAACTGGACACTGGACAATTTTCCTCTCAGTTTAATGCTGTAGTATGCTCTACTCATTCTCCTTCGTTACATCAGGTTTCAGTTAATGTCAAAACCTAACCATTCTGCAGAACTCAAACACATTCCATTTTTGATGGTGCATTTGATGGTGCAATTCCTTGTGCATTATATCCCTTCTAAAATGCATTTGTGATTACCTGAAAAAGTAGATTTAACTGCTGATGTAAAATTTATTTGTTTACCTTGAGTACAGTTAGTAATGTAAACCTATAACAGTGCTGTAAAAGAGAAAAATGATGTGTATGTGCATTTAGGTATATATATATATTTTTTTTTGGTTGTTTTTTTGGTTTTTTTGGTAGCATGGATCTAACTCACAACCTCATGCTTGCCAGGCAGGCCCTTGTGCCGCTGAGCTATATCCCCAGCCCCTAGGTGTATATATTATATTTGAACAAGCTTTTTCTTTTTCATAAAATCTTATACCCTAAAACAAGATGTTTCCTATGTGCCTCTTAGTTGTGTAATGAATAATCATTTTAAAAAATCTAATGCATATTACTTTTGCTTTCATCTCTAGAAAGAAATAATGGAAAGGATTTGCTTACATGTATTTATTTATTTCACATTAACATATAAAATGTAGGCATTTATTATGCACAATGGGATATTTTGAAATTTATATATACATTGTGCGATGACTAAATTCTAGCTAATTTACGTGTACATTAACTTATACAGTTACTATTTTTGTGGGGAGAACACTTTATATCTACCCTGTTAGTGTTTTTCAAGAATGTGAAAAGGATTTTCGATATCCAAAGTGATAAAAATCATTAGTAGTTTCAAGATTGATTACTGTGTTTAAGGCACAGTCTTTCAAATACATTATCTCATTTAATCTTCACAATTACCTCCGCATTGGGGTTAGTT
Source organism: Cuniculus paca (assembly GCA_004365215.1). NCBI lineage: Eukaryota > Metazoa > Chordata > Mammalia > Rodentia > Cuniculidae > Cuniculus > Cuniculus paca. The sequence continues at coordinate 8,995 of RJWT010046816.1, read as the reverse complement.
TCATTTCACACGTGAATTAAAGAGAAGAAGATTGGGAGGCTGTGCCAACCTTCTTTTCACAAAAGGCAAACCTGGGATTCATGTGAAGTCCAACTGACCTCATTTGGACTATCCACCTAATGTCTCCCAGCCCTGTCTTCTATACTACTTATTCATGAGAACAGCTTTACTGTCATCTACAGATCAGAGCCTACAAAATTCTGGTGAGATCTGGAAACCCCAACCCTCACCCCCACCTGACCTGATTTCCCAAATTTCTCTCCTGAAACCCTCCTTCATGTGTTCTAGCCATGTCTTACTACTCCTGCTCCTGAGCAGAACTGCCCATCCCCCCCACCTCAGGTCAGGTTCCTGCACCCCTGATCAAGGACACTGTTCTCAACATCACCACTGACTCATTTTCGGGATCTAAACTCTTCTCCCTAACCTTCCCGTCACTCGATTAATCGTGTGTTCCTATTATCTTCTCTTACAGTACATAATCTTGTTCATTTCTTTCTCTCCAGTTGTAATTCTGTATTTTTAAATGTATGTAGGTAATTTGATTTATTTTTCTTCAGTAGACTGCGGAGTCTGTCAAGAGTCTTTGGCTCACCTCTATTCATAAGGACAGGGACAGTGAGTGAGACTCAATTATTTATTAAAAGTGTGAAATGAGTTATTCATTCTGATTCTCTGAAATATATCATTGAAAGGGCCATTTAGAATAATTTTGTGATTTTTATTTGTTATAGAAGAAATGCATCTTTATTGCTGACAAGTTAAAAAATTCAGACAAGCACAAAAAGGAAAAGGAAAATTAACCATAGTTCCAACATACTTAAAAACAATTACAGTTAATTTAACATTGTGGTGTATGTGCTTCAGGTCTTTTTTTTTTTCAGGATTTCTAAAGTCATTTGAGGACTGGTGGCATATCTCAGTGGTAGAACAAACAAGTGATTAGTATGCACACAGCTTTTAATTCTGTCCTCTGCACCAAGAAAAATCATTTTAAACAGGGCATGAAAAATTGTTTAGCTACACAGTATAGATTTGAATGTTTTCACCATAAAGAAATGGTAAGTGGCTGGCAGTGGTCTGGCATTTTGAGAGGCTTCGGCGGGAGGGTCACAAGTTGGAGCCCAACTTGGAAAACTTAGTGATTTAAGAAGACCTTGTCTCAAAAGGGGAAGGGAGGCTGACTAGGGATGTAGCTCAATGCAAAGGCCCTGGATTCAATCCCCAGTACTGCAAAATTTAAAAGAAGAGAAAAGAAAAACAAAGGTCAATGGTTGAAGAGATAAATATTTATCCTGATTTAAACATTATCATGTTTACATGTATTGAAATGCTAAATGGTACCCAATTGATATGCACAATTTTTGTTTCATGTGTCAGTTAACTTTAAAAACAATTGTTTTAGAGAAAATTGATCTGGCCAGTGAGTAGAGTATGCCTCTGCACACTGCGCTTCCTCTGTTGACCCTAGGCTGCAGGACTGGACAGTAGAATATGAGTCTATACACTGCCCTTTCTCCATTGCCCCCAGGCTGTTGGTGCCACCAAGTAGAGTAGGGGACCTCTGCACTCTGCGCTTCCTCCATGGTCCCCAGAATGGCTTGCTGGCCAGAGGAATAGGGCAATGCAAGAGAGGGGTGTATGGCAGTGCTGGTAAGAGGAGACATCCTGAGGAACAGACACCTCCTAGGAAAGCCTCGACATCAGTGATAAGACTACCTAACATTAGAAATCTGAAAGTGTCAATAGAGAACAAAATAAAATAGAAAATAGACATAACAAGACAAAAAAGCAAAATGCAATCCCAAATACCCAGCCCAACTAGGACAAGTCCAGAACACAAATGAGTAGAAGAAATTGGAAGCCAACAAATGGAACTTGCTGAAATGATAGCAACAGAAGTGAAAAAACAAATAGAAAAGACCATAAAAAAATCACAAAGGTGAAAAAAGAAATGACTATCAAAAATAAAAGACATTAAAGCAGACACAGATAAACAAAGAGGAGCTCAGGAAAACTATGCAAACCACGAATGCCAAACATAGACAAGAAATAGAATCAATGAAACAGTTCCAAAAAGAAATGTAGGAGATTAGAAACTCCACTGAAAGTATATGCAGCGAATTGAATGAAGGCAAGGATAGAATGTCAGATCTACAAGACAAGAACACAGCTAGAAATCATGAAAAGAAGGATATCTTAAAAATCAAAAGATAAATCAATCCAACCACTGCAAGATGGAGCAAAGAAGAACAACAAAAGTTTGAAATCGATGACAAACCTGGAGACAGTGCAAAAGTCATTATAATGGCTTCACATAAATAATGGCAGAAAACTTCTCAAACATAGATAAAGAATTTGACATACAAATTAATGAAGCATGTAGAGCTCCAAATAGCCATGACCTAAATAAATCTACACTAAGATATATAATAATGAAAATTCCAGAAATTCAACACAATAACAAAATACTAAAAACAGCTAGAGAAAAGAAACATATCACCTATAAAGAAAAGCCCTTCAGAATCACAGCAGACTTCTCAACACAAACCTTAAAATCAAGAGAGCTTGGAGTGAAGTATTTCAAGCCCTAAAGGGAAACAATCTTCAGTGCAGATTGATGTAACCTACAAAACTATCTTTCAAAATTGATGGAGAAATAAGATACTTCCATGACAAAGAACAACTGAAGAAATTTATGATCACCAAACAAGCTCTACAGAATGCTCTGAAAGACATATTCAAAAAAGATAATGAAGACCACATATGCAGGAACACCAACAGAAAGAAGCCACCAGGCAGGGCAAGCAGTTAAATGCAGCAGGAAGACAGGGAATGAACAACAAAGAAACAAGATGAAAAAGAAAAGCCAATGCACATCAGTTACAGCCATTGATGTGACTGGTCTCAACTCACAAATCAAAAGAATCAGGTTGGCAGAATGGATCAAGAAGCAAGATGCTGCATTCAAGAAACACATTTAACCCCAAAAGAAACTCATAGACTAAAGGTCAAAGAATGGAAAACAATTCTCCAGGCCCCAGGAACCCAGAAAAAAGCAAGAGTAGCTATTCTATTTGCAGATAGTGTGAACTTTAAGCCGAACCAATCAAAAGAGACAAGGAAGGTCACTACATACTAGTCAAGGGAAAACTCCAAGACGAAGAGATAATAGTCGTATTTATGCACTAAACACAGGCTCACTTAACTACATAAAACAAATATTAATCAACATGAAAAAGCAAATAAATACTAACACAAATGTAGGGGGGACCTTAATATCCCACACTCACAAATACATTGATCAACTAGTCAAAAAATCAACAAAGAAGTATTAGAATTAAAGCCTGTGAACAAATGGACTTGGTAGATGTCTACAGTGTGTTCCACCCCCAAACATCAGAATACATATTCTTCTTAGCTGCACACAGGATGTTATCCAAAATTTATCCTATTTTAGTTGACAACACATGTTTAAGTAAATGTAGAGGAATCAAAATGATACCATGCATACTCTCTGACCATAGTGCAATGAAATTGGAAATGAATGACAAAATAAACCACAAAAGCTACATTAACACATGGAGATTAAGCAGCACTCTTCTGAACACCAATGGGTCATAGAGGAAATTAAAGATCAAATTAAGAAGTATAAACAATTAAATGATAATGCTGATACAATATACCAAAACTTATGGAATATGATGAAAGCAGTCCTACAAGAAAAATCTATAGTGATGACCTCATACATCAAGAAAACAGAACGAGCTCAAATAAACAACCTAATGTTGAACCTCAAACTTCTAGAAAATGAACAAATCAAACCCAAAACTTGTACAAGGGAGGAAATTATAAAGATAAGAGCAGAAGTTAATACAATAGAGACTTAAGAAAACGATACAAAGAATCAAAAATTTGGTTCTTTGAAAAAGTAAATAAAATTGACAAGCCATTAGCCTTATCATAAAGAGAAAAAAAAATACAAATTCAAGCAATTAGGAATGAAAGGGGGGTAAATCACAACTGATTTACCACAGAAATTCAGAAGATCATCAACATGTACTATGAGAATCCATATTCTAATAGGATGGAAAGCACAGAAGAAATGGACAGATTCCTAGATACAATTGAATTACCAAAACTAAATCAAGAAGATATAAAAAAATTCTAAATAAACCAATATCAGCCAATGAAATAGAAAATATAATTAATAACTTACCAACAATAAAAGTCCAGGCCCTGATGGATTCACTTTGAATTCTACAGGAAATTTAGAGAAGAACTAATGCCACTAAAACTGAAACTCTTTAAAGAAATTGAAATGGAAGCAGTACTTCCAAAGTCGTTCCTAGAAGCAAGTATTGCCCTAATTTGCAAACCAGAGAAAAACAAGCAAGAAAGAAAACCACAGGCTAATCTCCCTAATGAACATTAATACAAAAATTCTTAATAAAATACCAACAAACAGAATACAACAAACCAACAAGAAGATTATACAATATGACTAAGTAGGGTTCATCCCAGGGATGCAGGAATGGTTCAACATATGCAAATCAATAAATGTAATACACCATATTAACAGAAACAAAAACAAAATTCATATGATAATCTCAACAGATACAGAAGAAGCATTTGACAAAGTCCAACATTTATTTATGATAGAAACTCTACAGAAAATTGGAATAGATGGTCTTTACCTCAATCTTACAAAAACCATCTATTATGAACCAATAGCTAACATCTTACTAAATGATCAAAAACTGAAAACTTTCATTCTAAAATCAGGAACAAGACAAGGATGCCCATTATCACCACTCCTATTAAATATAGTTCTGGAAACATTAGCCAAGCAATTAGACAAGAGAAAAAAGTAAAACAAATAAAGATAGAAAAGGAAGAAGTTAAATTATCATCATTTGCAGATAACATGATACTCTACAGAGAAGACCCCAAAAACTCCATCAAAAAACTTTTAGATTTAATTTCCAAATTCAGTAGTGTAGCAGGATACAAAGTCAACACTCAAATTCAGTAGTATTCCTCTACACAAGCAACAAACTCACAGAGAAAGAAATTAGAGAAAGCACACCCTTCATGATAACATTCAACAAAATGAAATACTTAGGAATCTATCTAACAAAGAATGTAAAAGATCTATACATTGAAAATTACAGTGCTCTGAAAAAAGGAGATTGAAGAGGATATCAGAAAATGGAAAGATATCCTTTGCTCTTGGATAGGAAGAACCGACAATAAAAGTGGCCACACTCACAAAACTGCTATACAGATTTAATGCAATCTGAATCAAAATACCATTACCATACCACACAGATCTATAGAAAACACTCTTAAAATTCATATGGATCCAGGAAAATGATAAAAAAGCAAAGGAATTCTGGGCAACAAAAGCAAGTCAGGGGGAATCACAATTCCAGACCTGAAATTATACCACAAAGCTACTGTGATAAAATCAACACGGTTTTAGGAAAACAAACAAACAAACAACAACCAAAACAGGCCTGAGGATCAGTGGAACAGACTAGAAGATGCAAATGCATCTCCAAACACACTTAGCTATTTTATCTTTCAACAAAGGAGCTAAACATGTTCCCTGGAAGAAAGATGAGGTGTTTAATAAATGGTGCTGAAAAAAACTGACTCTGAATATGCCAAAGACTAAAACTAGACTCATGTCTATTACCATGCACTAAACTAAAGTCAAAATGGATCAAAAATCTAAATACTAAAACAGGAACACTAAATGTACTGGAAAAGAAAGTAGGTAGAAATCTTGAAGACATAGCTTCAGGCAAAGAATTCTTGAACAAAACTCAAACTGCATGGGAAATACTTCAAAGAATCAACAACTGGGATCTTGTCTTATTAAAAAGTTTTTGAACATCAAAAGAAATCACCAACTGAGTGAAAAGAAAGCCCACAGAGTGGAAAAAATTTTCCGCCAACTGTCCCTCAGACAAACGACTTCTATTCAGAATGTATAAAACATGGAAAAAAATCAGACCCTCGAAATTCAAAGACCCAAACCAAAAATGGGCATCTGAGATGAATACGTACTTCTCAGATGAAGAAATACAAACAGTTAATAAATACATGAAAAATGTTCATCATGACTGGTCATTTGAGAAATTCAAATTAAAACAACACCGAGACTCCATCTCACCCCAAGAAGAAGTCTATCATCAAGAAATCAATCAATGACTAATGCTGTTGGGGCTGTGGGGAAAAAGAAACCCTTCTCCACTGTTGGTGGGAGTGTGGATGGGTATAAGCACTTTGGAAATCAGTGTGGAGATTTCTCAAAAAACTAGAATTAGAGGTCCCATTTGATCCAGCTATTCCCCTTCTAGGTATTTTCCCAGAATAATTAAAAACATCATATCACAGTGATATATGTGTACCCTTGTTTATAGTGGCACAATTTGTAATAGGTAAATCTTGGAAACAACCCAAATGTCCATCAACTGCTGAATGGATAAAAAGATGTGGTATTTTTTATATAACAGAATACTACTCAGCCATAAAGAAAGGTAAACTGGAGACTTTCATAGGTAATTGGAGGCAACTCGAGACCATACTAACAAGTGAAATAAATCAGACTCATATGTGTATTGTCTCACTAGTGTGAGAAAGTAAACAAATAAATAGGATCCAAAATGCACAATAGATAATTGTAAATTGGGAAGACACTGTTCAAAAGAAAAGATAAATTGTGATAGGGGGAAGAAAGAAAGAAAGAAAGAAAGAAAGAAAGAAAGAAAGAAAGAAAGAAAGAAAGAAGAAAGAAAGAAAGAAAGAAAGAAAGAAAGAAAGAAGAGAAAGAAAGAAAGAAAGAAAGAAAGAAAGAAAAAGAGAAAGAAAGAAAAGAAAAAGAGAAAGAAAGAAAAGAAAGAAAAAGAAAGAAGGAATTTATGTATACACAAGATAGTTAAAATACCTACATAACTAGCTTCTATTTCTTGAAAAGAATGTTTTGTCCTAATATTGTTTAGACAGTATATCATGCTTATATCCTGTACTCTGAATAACTACTATGAAGACAACAATATGCAATGTATCAGCTATTGTAACTGTTCTATTAACCTGTTTTGTAACTCATTTTCTTTGTTTATCCTTTTTTCTCCATAAAATAAAATTTTACAAAGAAGTACTACGTTGTTTGCTTTTAAAAAAAATTGGTCTGCAGAAAAGATATGTTAACTTTTCAACTACTGAAAGTATAACATCTCTGCTTTAGCACTAACTTAGCAGTCATACAAATTTTTCAAGAAATTGTATTAAAATTTTTAAAGTCAGCCTAAAAATGAAGCAGTTTAGCTAAATTAAAATAATTTATCCAAACTTGGTTTTCTTATAATGCATGCTATTAACTATTACAATTCTCTTCTTAGAATTCCTTCCTCTAGCATTTCTGCCTTTTGAATCCTATTCTTTTATTTCATGTAAAACATCTCCTCCTCCTTGAACCTTTCCGGAGTACTTCATAAGAACATAGTCTCTAATCTCCAAAATGACAGAATATTTTATACCTCATATAGCCTTAATTTTACCCTCTTAATCATCCCATCCCTTCTTGCTGATGACTCCTATGGTTGGCTAAAATCATAGCTTTTCATATGGGCACTGCACACAGAAGCTGGCCCAGACCCCATTCAGAGTAGGCACTAAATAAATGCCTGCTGAATTGATTGATAAATACTAATGTGCATCCCACTGGCAGTCATGGACTAGCACCATTTTCATATATTACACATAGGAAGTAATTATGTAAGTTACTGGGTTCTAATTCACTGGTCAGTCATGGTCTGAGAGCTTCTTTTATGATGATGCTAATGTGACTGGGAGAGACAAATTTTCATTCTATGCATAACCAAGCCAAATTGCAAATTGGCTTAGGTTCCTTAGGACAAATTAATTATGCTATTGTTTTATTGGTATTTCAACTCTATATTGTCTCCATATTTCTTATGCTTCAGTGCCATTAGGACAGACAAGAATTTACAGGTAAAGTGAAGGTGCAGCAAAGCTACCTCTCTCATAGAGAATAGGGCTGAGCACACAGCTCTGTCGTCTCACGTCTCACAGATCTTTGTAAGTGCACCTCTTAATGTCTCTGCACTCATCAATCAAAAGCCAATTAAACTTGGATAATAATTTAGGGCAAGGCAAACTTTAGATTTGTGAGTCCTGAAGGTCAGACAGCTGAACCCCAAACTCTTTTTCCTATGTTGTGAAGACCTGTACCAACTTCAGTTTCCCTGTTCCCTAAGGAAAGACAAGTTTCTAATCTCCTTAATCTTGGTTTCTCTCCCTCTTTCTATAAGAGAGGATAATAATAAAATCTGCTTCAGAAGATGGCTGTAAAGGTGATATAATTATTTGGAGCATTTAGCAGTGTCTGACATAAATGGGCTCTATAAATAATAGCTAGTATTATTAAAATTGACCCAGAAGCAGTAGCAGTGTGTGTGTATGTGTGTGTAAATATGTACATGTAGCATGTAACAATAGTGAACTCTCATTAGCTGGCTAAGTCAAATATCAAAGAGATGGATGGGTCTGTTCTCAAATCTTGCCTTTGATTCCCCAGTGCACACATGTTCATGTGCACATACATGCAAACTCTTACCTGCTACTGACCTCAGACAGGGGCTATGTGTGTGATTTGAAGACAGTAATGGGGTTCAGTCCCAGTGACTTTTCCATACTGACCTGGATGGATCTAAAAATTCTCCAGCTGGCATTAGTGTTTCCAGCCCTACCTTTGTAGGAGTGACATTGAATGCAAAGGTGTCAGCAGTTCAGGAAAATTTTGTTGATCTAACTGAGGAAAAAGGTAGGAGCTTGCCTTATAAGGTAGGCTGGGGCATAGGTATTAAATACATAAGAATGAAATTGAAGCTGAGCACTGTAGTCTCAACTACTCAAGAGGATGAGGCAGGAGGATTGCTCGAGCCTAGAAATTTGAGACTAGCCT
>RJWT010046815.1:0-11398 GCA_004365215.1 Cuniculus paca | reverse complement strand
CAGAAAGCCCATGCAGTTGTATTTAAAGTGGGATCAAGTTTTCAATATTATTTCAAGCTGTTCATGGGAAATGCATTGTTCAGCCCATTCTGACACCCTGCATTCCTGTTTGTATGCTATGCTACAGTTGCTTCTCCCTCCCAAGCCCTCACAAGTGAATCGGTAAATTTTAAAATATGCTTTGTGTAAAATATGCGAACAACCACGGAATAATTTGATGTAATAATTAAAGGGCATGAAATAAAAATAGCACCGCAAAATTATTTATAGAAAATGTCAGCACACAGCCTGTTTCTTTGATAGGTGGCCAATGACTGGACTTGAAAAAAAATTGACTCTCATGAGAGCTTCTTTTTAATAATTTAAGAATCAGAGATTTATAATTAGCTCACTGGCTAGATGAACAAAACATTCTAAAAACAGAGCAAGCCCAATGGAGCGGGATGGGACAGCAGTGGCTTCCCATTGCCTGGGGTGGTGGGGTTAAGTGGCCCAGCTCTCCAGGAGCAGGGTGGCCGTCGTACAGAGGATTTGATCTGGCAGATGATTTCCGGGGCTGGGCTTTAGGACATGCAAAGTGCGGGGAGTGGAAGTGGCCACAGGGATGTAATCAGAACTGCATCCCCATCCTTTCAAGGGTTTGTGGGATCTTAGGATTCGAACCGGTACTGAACTACACCCCCCGCCTTTCTTAAATTTTTTTGTTTTGAGACCAGATCCCTCCATGTTGCTAAATTACCCAGGCTAGACTCAAAGTCATGATCCTCCTGCCTCAGCCTCCCAGCGTGCTGGGATTTGCTGCCTCATCCAACTAGAGGGTCCTCCATATGTGAGTAGTCCCGTGAGGTGGCCGTCCCTGCATGGGGATGGACACAGGGTGGGCTTTGAAGACATCCCGCAGGCCCCAAGGGAGCCTTTTAGGCCCAGCATGTGGCCCAGGGTCTCCCGCCATCCCCCAGGCTTTTGGCACTGAGGACGGGGGTCCTAGAAGGCAATTTTCCCACAAAGGAAATGGGGCATGGGAAAATTCAAACACGTTACACTTATTTGTCGCTTTGTTTCTGTTTTTACCACATTGGATTCTCAAAAGCAGCACACGAGTAACCCACATCGCTCACACATGCAATTCTCAGTAGGGTCCAACCTCCTCCGAGGATCTAATGACAGGGGGCGGAGACAGCATGTGATGCTAGGATGGGGACACTGGAAACACAGCAGAAGGGTGCTGGGTACCCACTGCGGACCTCCCGCTGTACAGCTTGGATCCTAACAGGCCTGCGACCTGGGGGCTGGGATCCCATCCTGGTGAGAGGGTGCAGGGGACAGGTGACCACAAGGTCCCCAGAGGACGCGGAGGAACTGTTGGTCAAATCTCAGAGACTGCATCCACCCAAGCCCCTCGTCCACTGCGAGAATATGGGTGGGATCTGGGTCAGGATCGATGCCCTGAGAGCCAGACAGTGCAGGGGACCAGGCTCCAAAGGGCTCCGCAAGCCTTTTCCCCAGGCCTGGAGCCCAGCGTGTGGGCAGCAGACCCTGCTGGGGACAGCCCTGGCCTCTGTTCCCAAAATACCCTTCAGGACTTTCTCCCCAGCATGGCCCTTGTCAGGTCCTGTGCTGGGACAGTTCCTGGGGAAAGAAAACAATATGCATATCTAGCAGCGAACGACCACACGTGTGAACCTGGAGCAGAGATTCACTCCACCGCGGTCCAGCTGCTAGGTGAAACTTTTCTGTGGATGCTGAGCTGTATTTTAAGAAATATTTTGTAATAGCAGTCATCTTTGGTGTCCATGGGGACTGATTCCAGGAAACCCTCAGATGCCAAATCTGCAGAGACCCATATCATTTATGTCAAATATAGGTCATATATTTGCATATAACCTGTGCATATCTTCCATATACTTCTCATCCTTCCTAGATTACTTATGTTCCTTAGTGCTGTGTCCACACTGTACAAATAGCGCTTACAAGGTAACATTTAGGAAATGATGACAGGTAAGATTTTCGTTGTATTCAGTAGTACAATACAGTTGTTTTTCTGAAGATTTTCAATTCAGGTTTGGTTGAACCGAAGGTCACAGACTCCAATGCTGTGGAGGCCTCCTGCATTTACACTAAAATTATATCTGTAGATATGTAAATACAAACCATGATGCAAAAAAACTCATGTTTGGAATAAAGCTCACTAACAAACGGTCCTTATTTACAAGTTATTAATGAGTTACTAGAGTAATTCTTTGGGGGGGTTGTTTTGTTTTGTTGTTGTTATTCTGGTACTGGAGATCTGACCCAGTCCTTTGCCCTCAGCTACCTCCCCAAGCCTTCTTACTGTGCATTTCGAGACAGGGTCTCCCTAAGTTGCCCAGGCTGGGCAGGAACATGTGATCCTCCTGCCTCAGCCTTCAGAAAGCTAGGGTTACAGCCCGGCTAAGTAGTCATCTTTTAATTCCTTTTTTCTCAGGCCAAAAAAAACACACACACACACACACACACACACAAAACAGCAAACAGCATTAAAAAGAATCAAATAAAGAAAGTCTGCCTACAGGCGCACCAGCATTTGGGTCCCACACTGCCTCCTGCTCCATGCTGGTCTTGAAAATTCCATCACCATTCATTCAAGGAATGACCAGAGGAAGACAAAAATTCCTCCAAAGCTTCAGCTGTACACACCGTGAAGCTCATGTCACTCTGTGATGTGGGTCAGTCTTCCTAGCATTTTAATTTTACTCAAATAGTTGGCAAGAGAGTGTCTTTCTCTTGCTTCCTGAAGTAGAACATGCGAACAGAAACCATCAAGGAATACCTCAGGGTCCCAAAGGCCTCTTCCTGCCCCATCCTGGTGCTTAGTCCTGATTTACAAAAAGAATTATGAACCTGACTTCTTGCATCATGGTTGTCTTGCTAGCTTTTGAGCTTTCTGCCCAATGTGTTCTTTTGCACCAGCTGTGTTTTTCAAAATCGTGTGAGGTTCAACTGCATGAATAGAACAGAAGTTACTCACTGTGTCTTCACAGGATGAGTAGGTGGTCATGTCCAGTGTTGGACCGAGATAACCAGCACTGCTATGAACATGGCACTAGTATCACTCACACACACACTCACACACACACACACACACACACACACACATTTCTGCTGTTTGCATTGCTATGATTGGAATTGCCGGTCCATACAGTATGCAAATATCCTGTCTACAAGGAATTCCCAAGCAGTTTTCTGAAGAATTTGTACTAATTCACAGTCTTGATTTTACCAGTCAAAGCTAGATCTGTAGAGCATCTGAGGTTTGTTTTTGTGTAGGTCAGGAACAAAGTTTCATCCCTTCTTTTCCATGTAAATACTGAATGGAACCCAACTGTTTAGGGGCCATTCTTTTCTCTGCTGCCCTGTGGCATCACTCTGTTCTGAGGTGTGATCCATATGTGTAGTGAATCTTAAATTTTTTTTAATGATTACAGTAAAAGACACATTGACATGAGTCCCACTGAAAATCCTCCCCCTCACGTTGAACACGCTTATTCGATCATTCTTGCTACTTTCTGCAGCAGCTCGGGAGTCCTCTTTTGTGTGTCTTTACCTGCACTGTTGTAGTTGCCTTGATGTCTTGAAACCTTTCCCTTTCATGGTCATTTTGACTCTGAGGAAAAGCCAGAAATCGCATGGTGGACAAGGACACAGTATCATGTTTTTCCTAACCTGCCTTCCCATTGGATGGTGCTTGGCAACAGCATTCACTATATTTGTGATCACCACTCATAAAGACACTCTTTAAGTTTTGAAATAATTTCAGATTTATTTAAAAATTGCAAGAAGTATGCTGATAAATGTGGTACTTCCTTTACTTTAGTTCAACCACTTTTCAACATTTTTAATTTTGACATTCTTTCTCTTTGTATATATTTTTTCCTAATAATATTCTTTCTGGTAGTATTCATTATTTCCCTTCACTTACTGTCTTAGTTACTTTTCTCTCACAGCTGAGACAAAATACCCGACACCCAAAATTAAGGAAGAGAAGGTTTGTTTAGTTCACAGTTTGTGGAGGTTTCAGTCCATAAGCAGCTGGCTCCACGGCAGGGTGGCATGGCACAGGGGCAACACTTCAAAACAGCAAAAGCAGCAAGAGCAAAAGGGGAAAACAAGTCTCTTTTCCTCCCTTATATTGCAAGCAGGCTACCCCTCCCCTCTAGGGTGGGTGTAGCACTCACACCATCTCCTGCCCTCCTTTTGCATAGGTTCAGGATGTTTACAAAGGAAGGATGCTGGCTCCCTGCTGAGGCACTTAGTTTAACTTCTCAAGTTGACACAATGTATCAATAATGTATCAACACTTATTAATCCCTCAATATTTTCTACAATGAAAATATTTTCTACATGATTATAATACTGTTTACATATTCAGGAAATTTAACATGGACATACAATTCTGAAGAATACACAACCAACATTCTAGTGTTGTCCATTTTCCTGGGATTCAGTCTAGAATGCCATATCTCATTTCTCTATCATGTGTCTTCAGCCTTTTTAAATCTGAATTATCTCTTTGACATAACACAGTACTTTGAAGAAGACAGATAATATGTTTCATCGAATGTTTCTCCACTTGACTTGCATACTGTCCCATCATGCCATCTGGTCCGGGACACCTTGCCCAAGGTCACATGATATCCATCTGCTCTTAGTCAGTTTTGAATCCTGGTCAAGGGATTGTCTGGATTCTCTACAAATTTCCCTTTGGAACTCCTGAGCAATTTGTGGAAGGATTTCTTCTAATCACATTCTCCCAAAGAATCAGCACATACTGGCGATACTTTCTGAGCCAACTGGGTTAGGATCGTGGCATCATTGCTCCAACTCCAAATGCTCTCCATGTTTATCTCTTCCTGCTCTATCTTCCCACTCTACATACTAATCAGCTCATCACTGACCTCTCTATCCTTCTATCACCACTGACTTCACGCACTCCTGCTTTATTTGATGGGGTGTAATGCTTTACTATTCTTATGTGTGTGATGGTTACAGACTCTGGTGGCTTTTTTACACACTCTCATCCTATTCTGGGGCATACAAAATGTTCCAGGCTCATCTTATGACTTCCTTTCCCTAGCGCTGGAATCACCCACTTCTCCAAGAAGGATCGGCTTCCTTTCGAATGAAAATTTAATGTCTCTTAATACCATGATCAAGATTTTTAAAGTACCCAGTGCTTCTGGGATTTCATTGTTTCCCAATGCTTTGAACAGACAGAATTAAGAATTACATATATACTTTTTATAGTACTTAGCTTCAGGATTGTATACACAGATTTCTGCAAGATAAAACTTACTAATCATGGTACAAGACTTGATTACAGCTTTCTTCCCATAGACTGCAGTTTTATAGTCAGACAACCATGCTCAAGTGACCTACATTTTGATTTTTCTCCTTCCCCTGATTATGAAGTAGCATTGCATTCAAGTTTTATTTACATTCAAATTTTTTTCTTATGACTGTTAATGTTAGTTTTTGACTATGTAGAAAATTAATACATTTCTGACACTCAAAACGCTACAAGATGTACCCAAAAATTAACTCTGTCCTCTGGCTCTGCAATACCAGGCCTTACAGTAACCAGTTTCATTGTTTTCTGAATTTTGCTTACAGTGTTTGTTTTTGTGAGGTTTTTTGTTTTGTTTTTTTTTAACCAAAATTAGTAAGTAAATGCATATTTTATTTCTTTCCTCTTCTTCCTTCACAATGGATGGTATACTATAAATACTCTTTGACATTTTTTCCATTCAATTAGCAGTACTTCTTGGAAATCACTCCAAAGGTTTTTTTTCCAGCTTCTCAGCAAAGAACTATATGATTTCTTTTCTTGGACACAGTTATAAAGTACATAGTAGTAATAAATCTTCTAATATCTAACCATTCTTGAATTAAAGTATAAAACTTTGTCTTGGAGTATTCCTTTTAAGTCTAAGGGAAATTTTAGTAATATTTTTATTGGTAATGCATTAAGCTTGTGAAATAATAGGACACTGTCATTACATATTTTCATATCAGAAAAGTACAAGGTTGTCTCTACTTTTTGAGTTTACTTTTGTGTGTTTTGGGAGTGTTTCTCCATTTTCTTTATATAGATATTGAACATTTTCACTTTAGCGAGTTCTGAATATTTTTAATCTATCGATTGTGATAAAAATCACTTTTTTATTTAATAGTTTTTGTTAAAAGTTGGTATTGACTTTTGTCAAAGATTTTCAGCCTCTCAGAAGAGAATTATATTATTTTTTAGACATATTCATTTCTAAAATGAATAGTAGTAAAAGATTTTCTAATATTGAGTCGTTCATGAATGAAAGTATAAAAGTTGATCTTGCAATATTCTTAATTATGACTTCATGCGAAGCTGGAATCTGTTTGCTAATATTTGATTTATGTTTTTGTACATTATTTACAATTTAAATTGGTTTGCAAATTCCTTTTTTATGTTATTTTTACATGGTCTAAGAAACATTACTATATTTTCTTTATAAAAAGAATTAGGTTTTGTTTTAAACTTACCTCTAGAAGTTTGGTAGAATTTTCTGTTGGGTCTGTGGGCTCTAGGTAAATGTTTCTGTTTCACACTTACTCTGAGTTTTTCTGTGGAGCTAAACTTGTTTAATTACTGTTGGGATTGATCGCAGTAAACTGCTGTTTCCAATCAGTATCCGTTTTATCACGGTTCTCACCTGTAACTGACACGGACACCAACAGTGTGGTGATGTCTTCCTTGCGATTTTGGAATATTTTCTAGGAAATTTCTCTCTTTCTCTTTCTCTCTCCTCTCCTTTCCCTCTCACTTCCTCTGTCACTGTTCTTCCTCTTTCCTTCCCTCCTTATTATGCGGGTTCTGATACCTGTATGAATAACCCATGGATCCTCCCGATTCTTTTGTCTATTTTTCATTCTTTTTGCTCTAATTGTATCTAAGCCATTTCTTACAGTTTGTATATAGATGGCCCCCCCACGCCTCATGTAGTCATGGAAACGGCTGAATCTAACATTTATGATTGATTCATTGTGTAGCACCGGGATTTGCGATGTGAGTTCTGCACCCGCCCAGGAGTGGAGCCGACATACAATGTAAGGTAGGAATGGGGCGTGGTCTTCCTCTTTGGCGCCTTTGCTCTTGCCGCTTGCAGCCGCCATGAACGGCTGCCCTCTTTTGCTCTGGCTGCTGCCTTGAAGTGTTGCCCCAGTGCCATGCCACCCTGCCTTGGAGTCAGCTGATTATGCACTGAAATCCACAGAAACTGTAAGCTAAACAAACCTTTCCTTGCTTCACTTTGGGTGTCAGGTATTTTGTCCCAGCAATGAAAAAAAAGTAACTAAGACACCGTTACTGAGCTCATTCTTGAAAAGCTTATTTCCTCTTCAGAATTTATTGAATTATAGTGGCCACTTGGGATTTGCTTCAGATATTCCCTCTTGATTTTTTTTCTTTTTCTCGAGCACAGTAGCATAGTTATTTCAAGTCGATGCATTTTGACCACGTTATCTCAGTTCCAATAGAACTTGTTCTCCTCTGTTGAGTCTTTTGCTTTTAGATCTTATCATTCTCTGCATACATATGGTTGTTATTGGCGAGGAATTAACATTGTATATGAAAGACTATATGATCATTTTCCTTCTCCAGAGATCACGTGCCTTTCCTCCTCCCAGGTGACTAGCACAGTAACAACTCACAGACGCTTCTATTTCTATCTGGGACTGAGATCAGTAGAAGACAAGCTTCCATCCCAGGGCTGACAAGTCCATGTCAACGGGTCCTCCCTCTAAGGTCCAAATTTCAGGGCTGGGAGGAGCACCCTGCTGGGACCAAGCTTCTACCCGCCCTTCTCCTCGGATACCCAGCAGGAGGATCACTCCTGAGTCTGCCTTGTCTTTCTGGTCCCCTTCCTCCCCGCAGTGTTGGCTTCCTGTTCCCTGTTCACTTATTAGCTCTCTAATGTTGGCAATGAAGTATTTCTAATGCATTTCCCAGGAGGATGCATGTGAATTACTTAGTCTGCCCTCATGGCCACTGAGGCTTCGTGTGATGGTGTTGTAGAGCAGCGTGAGACTTCTCTCCCCATCACACTTGCAGATCAGGGTCGTGCTCAGGGCCACCACTGCAGGTAACAATCTCAGCTTGCGGTTGGGCCTGCTCATCTACCCACTGCCACTGGAGAGTGGCATTGTCTACAAAGGCTGAGGACTGACGGTCAACTCCAGGACATTCGTCCCGAGTCATGGAGAAGGAGTGCTGCTTGCAAGATGGCATGAGCATCACACTCACATGTCACAATCACCCATGAAGGGTGGCCTGGGGCCTGGCTCACCCCACACTGAGTGCGGCACTGTGTCTCCTGGGGGCCCCGCATCGCTCTGCACACTTTTCCATTTCTCACTCTCAGTTTATTCACTGACCAGACCATGAGTTCACCAGAAAGGCTGGAACGCCCCTGTTAAGCACAGTTTCACAGGATGTGTGTTAGAAAGATCCCAAGTCTTCCTGACCTCTGCTTCCAATCCGAGCCCACACAGGACTCCCAGGGCTGGTGGGAGCTCTGCTTTTTAAAGCAAAATCAACAAAAGTGATTGTCACTGAGTTTGGTGTCGTAGAACTTGCCCAACGTTACTCGTGACATAAACCTGGTCCATCTGCAGCTACAATTGAGCTATGTCCCACGAACACTACAAGTATTATACGCTGTCACCTGCCTATGCTTATAACAGCAAATGCAAGGTCACAGCCATTCGTTTCTGAAAATAATCTACTTCAGGTTTAGACAATATAGATAAGAGCCAGATTTTATTACATTCCCCAGTCTTCTCCTTTCATTAGTGTCTATCAAATTGCTTTTAAGAGAATTAAAGGGAGGACAATTGTCCAGTGATTGCTTCTTACACAGATAATAGCCATGGAAAATCCCTAAAAGTCCCTAAAAGAATCACTTGCATTTTTAACCCAAAATCCAGAGAAACAAAACGATTATGGTGTTTATACGCATGGTGACCCCACAGTCAATTCAGCCGCAAATCACCAGTGAATCTGTTTTACTTTTCCTCATCAGGATAGACTGTGCATTGTGAAATGTCGTTGCCTTTCATCTACATGAAGAAAGGATTCTCTCCAGGGCTGAAGGCCCCAGGGTTGTCCTCTACCTGTTCTCTCCAGCAGCTCCATGTTAACCACATTCCCAGGTTAAGTGAGGGCCTGGGATCATCCCCAACCCCTGTCCACATCCAAGGGGACCTCAGGGTCTGCACAGGAACACAGCAACACCCCCTCAGGTCCCTGAACCTCCTCAGCTGCACTGCTCTTCATTCCTCTCCTCTAGGACATTAGCCACAGCTGGGTGATGGGCTGGAGACGGTGACTCTTACAAATGAGCCCAGCATGAGTGATTTTCTCATTTACTGGGAAGAGAAAAACTCAGGTGTGTGTGTGTGTATCTGTTGGTTACTTGGGGTTGGTTCCATTAAAAGGCAAAAGGCGGTCTGGGAGGTAGCTCAGCAGTAGAGCACTTGTCCAGAATGTGTGAGACCTTGGGCTCCATCCTTCGCACAGCAACAAAATAAATAAAATAAAACAAAGCAGGGACAATGGGGAAAGCACAGTGAAGCCAAACCACTCGTGGGCTCTGATTCCCAGTTTTCACCCGTGCCGTCCTCCCTCCATCTGCAGAAACTTGGGCTCAGCCGTCCTTCCGGGAGCTGCTGCTTGTCATTCTTGCTCTGTTTCTCTGTGCAGCCCCAGGTCTCAACCAGACTGAGACATCAGCTCTGTCCCACCCACCCCAGCCTGTACCTGGCCACCTTGCCCTGGCACCTAAAGCATTGTTTCCTGGATGCCCTGTCTCGGGAGTCAGCCCTGACCTCTGCCCCTCTCTGCCTGCAGCCCTCCCTTCCAGAGGGCCTACCTGCCAGGCTCCCTGGAAGACTCTTTCAAGGAGAGACGTGTTTGTCTTCATGCCCACAGAGCCCAGCACAAGACTTTGGAGAGCACTGTGTCATGGGCTAGACGTGGTGTCTCCTGAAGTGTATGTCTTACAATCACTCCCAAGGGGACGGCATTAGGAGGTGGCAATTTGGAGGTGATCAGGTCCTGAGGGTGCAGCCCTCACACATGAGATCAGCACTCTTATGAAAGAGACCTTGGGGAGCTCCCAGCCCTTCCACCCGTGAAGACAGATGAGGAGAGGACACCTATGAGCCAGGACACGGTCCTCACTGGACACAGACTCCCCAGCACCCTATCCTTGGACTTCCAGCCTCCAGAACTCCAAGAAATGCTTTTCTGTTGTACATAAATTGTCCCTAAAGGTGTAAGGATCTATGAATGGATGAAGGTATTTTCCAATTATCTTTAAACCACAGACTTTAAAATTAGAACAGCCTCACTCCCCAGGCCCTCCCCAGCTCGCAGGCCTCCTGTCCATCCTACACGTTCCATGGTCAGCATCCCTGTGCTTTAATTATAGCCAACAATCCTTAGACTTCAACCGATGGCCAATCACCCGGCTTCGAGCCTCAGGCTTCTCATGTCTAAAGTAAGAGCAGTACGGTGCAGCCCAGGACATGGCAAAGAGCGGGTTCTGGACTGCAGGCCACGGACAGTGCTCAGCACACAGGAAGTGATGCAGCATGGTGGACAGTTACTAGCGCTGTTGTTGGCGTCCTGTATGGGTGTTCTGGGAAGAATCTTGCTCTCCCGACTTCAGCCCCTCACAGACAGCACACAGCCTCTGAAGTCTCTTTCCTTTAATAAGGCCTTGTTGGGAGGGGATGTGGGCAGTGGGGACCCACAGTGATGCTCACAGCCAATCAGAAAGATGCCCTGGGGCTGCCAATGGCTCCATCCTCCCACTGACGGGCAAAGGAACAACTGAAAAAGAGATCAGGACAGGGTCCCTCTGCCCACAGCATGGAATGAGAAGTCCCATCTGGCCGGTGTCAAAGCCCTCCAGGCCAGGAGGCTCATTGCGTGGGTGACTTCTTCATCCTCCATGGCAGGGAGGCAATGGGAGGGGCTCTGAGGATGGCAGAGCCCCATCCTCCAGAGAGAGGACAGGGCCAGATGTCTGAGCCAGAAAGGGCAGCGTGATGGTACAGTGCTTAGTCTCAGGTGATGTTGCACAGGTCATATTCCTCCCAGATTCATAGAGAGGTGATTGACAAATAAAAATAGCATCTATCTAAGGTGCATGTCCGACATGGTGCTTTGGTCTGTGGGCGCACTGCAAAACGTTCACCACGATCCTGCTAATGAGCATCTAACACCTCAGGAAGTTGTCCTGGTGTTTTGTGTGTGCAACAAAGACTCTTCCTGGCTGTGCTCTTAGCAAATTCCCGGAGTCCCCGTGCTCTAAGCTCCGTCCCC
>RJWT010046814.1:0-11391 GCA_004365215.1 Cuniculus paca | reverse complement strand
CGACAGGCACTGATTGGGATCACTTCCAAAATATGAGGCCCCTGATCTCTGGTGTTCTAGGGCTTTTATATGATGCACAAGCAGGCGGTACTAAGGAGGTACAAAGACGAGACAGAAGAGCCTGGAAGTTCTTCCGATTAGCTATTAGGGTGAGATCATCGGTTACAAGGGTAGATTAATGATCATCAGGTCAAGAAGCTTGGTACAATGGTACAATCAGGCATCCTGCATGTTGGGTTACACTCTCATGGTTACAGGGGTCAAGAAAGTAGTTACAAAGCCATGAAGCAGTTACAGAGCTAGGCAATTTCAAAAGAACAAAATTTTAAAAAGAACAATTTCCCTTATACTGTTTTTCCCTTTCAAAACAACTTATAAAACTTATTCAAGCCATCAATTCATAGTAAAAAAAGGACTAAACCCCACTCTTCTAACTCCCTACATCACTAATAGTATTCTTTTTATTACTAATATTCCTTCTAGAGACTGCTAAAAACAAACAAAAACTAAGCCTTTACTCAAGAGGCAGAGGTAAGAGGGTCACATGACCCCTGTAAGTTTGAGATTAGACTGGGCATTATAGCAAGCCCATCTCAAAAACCAAAATTAAAAATGTCTTTATATCTTATTTACTTATGACTAGGAAACTTGCTTGAAGAGTAAGATAAATCTTATTTCTAAGAGGCCAGTACAACCTTTTCTAACCAAGATGAACTTTACAAACATGAAAAAACTTGTCATATGATCCACAGAATTTTTGTTTTTATTCTCTAGCACCCTATTAGCTGGAATTTTTTTTTAAAGACAGGGTCTCACTATGTAGTTGAGGCTGACCTTGAACTTACTATGTAGCCCAGGCAGGTCTTGAACTCATGGCAATTCTCTTGCCTCAGCCTTCCAAGTGCTGGGTTTACAGGCATGAGCCACCACACCCAGCCAGCTAGATATTTTGAATGACTTGCTTTAAAGGACAGCGTGATGGATTTACAACTGATGGTCAACTTGTAACACCTAGCTGAACTGAATCAACACGGTGCTGGGTGTGGGTGGCTCACCTGAGGACTGTTGCCAACAACATAAAAAGGAGAACTGGAGAGGAAGAAGTAGTATAGTATAGTGTAGTGTTGTTGGTTCTCCTGTTGCCATTAGTTCTCCTGGAGGAGTTTGTCGAGGTTCTTTCCTGATGTGAACTTGGCTGTTGTCATCAGAGGAGCTCAAAACCTTGTTGTCACTGAGAATGGCTGCAAGTTCACTTTGGGGGAGCTCTGGTCCTTACTTGGAGCATTGTTTCCTGGCTCCAGAGGGAAAGATGTGTGCTGTTCAGTCTCCCAGAGAAGCTTGTCACGCTGGCTTTCTTATAATGAACTTGACAGTTCTCAACATCAGAGGAGCTCAGGACCTCATTGTTGCTGAGGATGGCTGTGGTACTTTTTGAGGGAGCTCTGGTCCTTACTTTGAGCATTGCTTCCTGGCTCCAGTGCAGATCCCTCAGCCTGCTGGCACAGAGCCTTCATCCCACTGGCACAGACTTTCTAGCTTCCATCACTGACCTTTGGACAGTCCCAGCACAGATCTGTGAAACAGACTTGCCTGAGACATTGTTATGGGCTCTAGGTCACTAACTGGACTCTTGGGGGTATTGTCATGGGCTCTAGGTCTTCACTTGGACTCCTGCAGGACATTGCCATGGGATCCAGGCCCTCAGAAGGATTCCTTGGGTCTTTAGTGTGTGGGCAGAGTTGCTGTACATTTTTGTATTTGACTCTTTGGGTGACTATTATAAAATAATTGTATAAATTATGCATTCTGTATTAAATTGTTTTCCTTGCAAACCCTGACTACAACACACTGCATTTATCATATATGGTTTTCGTTTCTTGTCTGTCTGTTTGCTTGTTTTTTAAGGACCAGAGATATGTGGTGATTAAAAAAATGATAATAGATTTTTCCAGATGCAAAGTGAGACTACTGTCTTGTTCAAATTTCCCCCACAAAAAGGAAAGATTTGCAAAAGGAGAATTTTTAAAAACTAGAATGAAACAAACAAAGATGAAGATAAAATGATTAACAGAAACTAAAAACTGAACAATTCAACTCGATATATGGACCTAGTTTAGATCTTAAAACAACTACATATATAAATGAAATATAAAAAGATATCCTCAGGACATTTGAAAACATCTAAATATAGACTGATTGTCAGATATTGTGAAGGAATTACATTGTTAATTTTATTAAGCCTAGTGATAGTATTAGAGTTATATAAGAAAGTACCTTTAATTTTTAGAGATGTTCAGTGAAGAATCTAAGGATTAAATGTTATGATGTCTGGGACTAATTTTGTAATTCCTCAGCAACAGGAAAAATAAAGCACAATGATAAAATACTAACAATTATAAAATCAAAGTGATAGGTTTGTGAGAATTTATTATATTATTGTCTCTTCTATATAAAAAGTTTCCAAAGGACTAGAATTAAAAAGCACATTAGGCAAAGGGAATACCATTTGTGATTTAACCAACACCATTTAGTGCTGAAATCACTTTTGGACTCAGTATTACCATAAAAATGTTTTTGATGGGTCTTTTGATGTAAAGTTGCATTTCTACTTCCCTAGATGTGAAAAATGATTCAGAACTTTAATTTTAAAAAACCCTATAATCAAAATCAGTGTTTTCTTTAAAGAGGAAGTATGACTTGAAGAATTGGCATTGTAGGAATAAAGAAGTTAGGCTGTAAGTCACTGTCAGGAATGATTCACATGAAATTATAAGCCAAAGATGTTGACAGCGTGTCTTGAATTCCAGAAATTTAGGTGTTTGCTTTTTCTTGCTTTCTTTTTTTTTTAGACTGGGGATGGAATCCAGAGCCTTGTGCATGCTAAGCGAGGGCTCTACCACTAAGCTACATCCTTAGTATTCACACACTCACACTTTTAAAAAATTTTTCAGGCAAAGAGGTTCTCACTAAGTTCCTCAGGCTGGAAGTTGCAATGCTCCTACCTCAGTCTCTGCAAGAACTGAGATTATAGGTGTACATCGCTACATCCTGCTCATTTTTTCCTTTTTAGCTGATATTCTTTATACTCTTCAGTGCTATCTTCTACATAAATAGCCTCAAAATACTAGGGCTTTTTCACTCATTCATTCATTCATTCATTCATTCTTTTCTTTTTGTTTCCTTCATGACTCTCACAATTGACATTTCCATATACTATCAACTGAGTGGCATTTTGAATATTTGGAGGGAGTCTGTTTTCCTTTTCTTTTCATTTTTGCTTTTTTAAAATGTGATACTGGGCATCAAACCCAGAGCCTTGCACTTGCTAGGCAAATACTTTACCACCAAACTACAGCCCCAGCCCCTCATTTCTATTTTAATGGAATCAGAGAAATGAGTCAGGATAGGCTGTTATGCTGCAGAAATAAAATCTAAAAACTCTCAGTGGTTTTAAAGCTCACTTATCACAAAAATTCCACCATTGGTCAGCGAGGTTGCTCAGAGAAGGGAAATGGGTCAGGGAGTCAGGCTGCCAAAGCCTTCCCTATCTTGTAGCTATGCCGTTTAGAACTTGCCTTGGCAAGACAAGAGAGACTAGGATTTCTTGCCTGTTACTGCTGTGCCTGTTACTTTGGCCAGAATTGGTCACAGGGTCCCAAGAAATTGCAAGAGGACAAGAAAGTATGGCTCCGTATATCAAAGGTAAAGAGCCATGTTTTGGTGAGCATTCTGTCTTCTTCATAATCGTCACATGCTTCATAGATGCATTAATTACTCATCCATCAATGCAAAAGCTATATATTGAGTACCTAAAAATGCAAGCACTCTTCTAGGTACTGACTAGAGTTTGAAAACTTAAAAGGCCAGGTGTGGTGGTATATACCTATAATTCCGGCACTTGGGAGTTGAGGCAGGAGGGTCACTGCAAGTTCGAGACCAAGCTCAGCTACATAGTGAGTTCAAAGCCAGCCTCAACAACTACACAGTGAGCGTTTGTCTAAAAAAAAAAAAATAGAAAGAAGAAGAAAAGAAAAGAAAAGAAAAGAAAAGAAAAGAAAAGAAAGGAAAAGACTTTGGAGTCTTAGGTAAATAGCTACATTTCATACAGGAATTCTGTTATCCTAAGCACATGAATGATAAGCTCAGCTTCTTTATTGTTCACAAGAATATAAAGTACAAACCCAAAGAACTGAGACAAAAATCTGCTTGCTGATACATGTGTGGATGGTGTTATATATTAAAGGTACTTAGATTTCTTAAAGTTAATATTGAGACTGTTACAGTGAGATCCATCAACTTTTCATCCTAGCTGTGCTACCTGCTGTGTGAACTCTCTAAGCCTTAGGGATTTCTTTGGAAAATAAACAAAAGAATACTATGTACCTTAGAGAATAGTTGTAAGGATTAAATGAGACAATGTATGTGAAACACAGTACCTGGTTCCCAGCACAGTAAATGTAAAATGCATGCATAATTTCTAGTTAAAATCATGCAAACTCATGCAGGTATGGAATTTCAATTGTTAGAAAGTTTCCTTCCTGCCTGCCTACTTGCCCCTCATGTCCAGGATCCTGGTGTAGGGTGTCAGAGCCTGGTCAGGGCGCAGAAGGCATTTTTGGAGGAAGGAAGGAAGCAGGTTGATTTCTTTCAGAGGAAAATCTATAAGCAATATGGAGAAAAATGGGGGTCCAGGTTTCTCATCGTTAGAGAAAGAAGGGACAAATACAGAAAAAGAAATGAGCTAGAACAAATCTTACAGTGTTAGATTTGGGATTGGAAATATTGGAAAGTACTGGCTTTTAATATGCATCAGCAAGTGAAGAAGTAAATATAAATGTCAGGTATATATGTGAGGTCTTTCATGTGTTTAGATAGATCCATGGCTCTACTTTTACTTAGATGATAGATATCTTCATTTATGTAGAGGTGATTGTTAGATAAGTGGATGGATAGATCCAAAGCTTTGTTTATCCATAGAAGATAGATGATCTATAGATAGATCAACTGATGGATAGACATGATAGATAGCTCTAGCTATTCCTAAAAATAGTGACAATCCATTAACAATGTGCACACCTAGAGTCTTCACTTTGGTATCTAAATAGCATTCTCTGCTAAAAGCACTTAGGGATTCTTGGAGAAATGGTTGATTCTATTCTCTTGATTGATTCCAAGAATGAGGTAGGGAAATACAAAATAAGCCTAGAACATCTTGCACTAGAAAATAGGGAAGGGCTCAAAGATGACAGGGATATATTAACAGGACACAGAAACCAGTTCAATGGGTCTTGCACTGGACAAATCCTCAACAGTTTGGCAACAAATAATTAATCATGGTAGATGATAGTCAACTGGATAAAATATATCTATACTGGTACAAAAGATGCCATAATAAATAAGTTGGGGAAAACAGAAAGCTTTCCCTTACATTGAAATGCCAACTAGTACATTGAAATGCCAACTAGTAAAGGTACAATAATAATGGAATTAGAAAATTATAATTTGACAGCATAGTAATTATTAGTGCAGCAAGAAAACATCAGGTAGACCCTCAAAGTTGTGGGTTAAATGTCTCAAAGTATCTCCTCACAATGGCCTTATTGGTTATAAAAGAAATATAAACCTTATACCAGAGAAAACTGAAAGACAGCAGTTTAATGCAATCAAAGTTTGTACTGAAGCCAGGAGTGGTGGCAGTCCCCTGTAATCCCAGCTACTCAGAAGACTGAGTCAAGAAGATCGTAACTTCACAGTCTTCCTGAGAAATTTAACAAGACCCTATCTCAAAGCAAAATTGTACTGTATCACCTATCATGAAACAAATGGAAATCTTGATCATGGATTTGATGATTGCTTACAAAGGACATTATTGGCATAACAGGCAGAACATGAATGGAGTCCTATAACTAGATGACTGTGCTTTATCAATATTAATTTTTTAATGGTGATAGTTGTATTGGATATTTAGGAGGATGTCCTTGTTCTTGGTAATATTTAGGAGGATGTCCTTGTTCTTGGTAATTTCATAATGAAATACTCAGGGATGATAAGATGCAGCAGCAATTTACTCTTCAGTAGCTCAGGAAAAATTATCTTTATACTATTTTTATAAACTTTAAAGTTGAAAACATTTCAAATATTTTTTTAAAACTAGGAATGAAGGCTGGTGATGATTATACAACATTGTAAACGTTCTCAATACCATTAAATTATATAATCAAAATAAGAAATGCACGTTGTATTTATTTGATCATAGCTTTTCTAAAGGCTAGAAAGTAGTAAATGAAAACTAGTGGATAAAAGGATTACTTAAGAAACTCACTCCGAACTAATTTGTTCTCTAAGCCAGAGTTGCATGTGGCTATGGAAGAGTTTGCACATACTCATGCTTGCCTGTATCAGGGGCAAGGGAGTGAAATCAGTTACTCTAATGCAGGAGATTGCCTTGGAGTAGTATCGCCCCTGGGGCTCTTTAGGATTTTGTGGATGTAATTGTTAGTCCTGATGTATCTACTTCATTGGATTGAGAAGCACCTAACAGATTAGTAAAGCTCGCTCCTGGGTGTGTCTGGGTCATGGAAGTTTGACTTTGGGTACTGTACATGGCCTATGACCCCACCGTCCCCGGGTGCTGTTCCCTGGCTCCACATCCCAGCCCCCATGAATTAACGGCTTTGTTCCATCATGTTCTTCTGCATGACCTTCCTACCTTGGAACCAGCCAAATAGGGACTGAATTCCTCAAAAACCCTAAGCCAAATTAAACATCTTCTCCTTCAAGATATGGGTGGCAGATATTGTGTCTCAGCCACTAGAAAGCTGACTAATACACAATGAGGATATTTTTCTATCATCACTGTTTCTGGGGAAGAAGGGTGCTACTGGAATTTAGTAGCTAGAAATGCCAAACTTGCTGAAATGTGTGATATTAGAAAGCTCCAAGATTCTATGATTCTCAAATGTTCCACAGATATCCATGAGAGGAAAGAAACTTCTCAAATATCTGCTCCTAGAACTCCATTTTACATATAAGTACAATTTTTCCACTGTGTTCGCATTCACTAACTTTTTCATGAACACAACTCTCATGTAAATTTAGAAAAGATCTCATGTTGTTTTGTTTTAAAAATCTACCAAGAAGTTACTTACTATGCTGAAAAGATAAAGTCCCTTTTGTCAAACAGTGGTTATCTGGGTCATCAATATGCACACCTTCATCACTCTGCCTTTGCCACTTTCATACGTAGCTATGTGACAGAGCTGTTTTGAGTTTCCTCTTATCTGACTTAGACCGCAGATGTGTGAAACACAAAGATCTAGTATTGTTGCATTAAAAGGGTTGCTTTAAACATTTTGTATTTGCTGTCAAGTTTGTGGTATATTATTTTGTTACTCAGTGATACGAAATACATTGTGAAATTGTATGTCACAATGATGTATTCTTCAGTTGTGAGCTGTTTCTCAGTTCCTTATTTTACTCTCTTTTCTATCCTCTCTCTGTCACTTTGCCTGTGATCTCCAAAGCCTAGTTACTCTGGAGTGAATTTAAGATCAATCAAGGAGATATGTTCTTGGCATTCTTAGGTACGATGGTGGCCCATATGCAAAGAAAGGAAATCACTGTGACACTATGTGTGTAACTGAACTCCAACTTCACCGCTTATATCCAGCAGTCTGTGTTTGTTTTAACAAATCTCATGACTTCAGTCAGGTTATCTTTTTCTTTTTCTTTTTTTTTTTCTTTTTTTTTTTTTTTGGCAGCACCAGGGATTGAACTCTCGACCTCACACTTGCCAGGCAGGTGCTTACACCACTGAGCTAAATCCCCAGCTCTTGTTCTTTTGAGACAGGGTCACACTATGCCATTCAGACTGGCCTTGAGCTCACTTTGTAGCCCAGGCTGGTCTCAAATTCACAATGATCCTCCTGTCTCAGCCTCCTGAGTGCTGGGATTACAGGCGTGCACCACCACGCCCGGCCAGTCAGGTTATCTTTCTTTCCTTAGATACAAGTAACTCAGGACTGTTATTTATCCTTATGCATACCTGTATCTTTACTCTTTGCAGTTTGGTACATTTTCTATGAGGGGCTTCTGATCTTATTTCTTGCAAATGCACAGATCTGTGACAAGCAGGTGTAAACATTCACTGTATTATCGTGCGTACCACAAGCACCTCTGTGCCTGAGCACTTACATGCTGTTGTTTCATAAATTACTTTCCTTTTACACCTATTTAAATTTATCATGAAGACATTATATGCACTTTTAAATATGTGTGTGGGCAGTTACATATATATTCATTACATAGCTACAAGAATTTTATTTATGGATACCAAAGGGAATATTACAAAGTATTTCTTGTGAGGAGCAGGTGTTGGTAAAGATGTGAACCTGTGTTCTGACATCTCTGAGAGTTGTATGGAGGGTGGCTCACGCAGTCAAGGCACATTGTGAAGACGGGAAGCAGGAAGATGGGGGCACTTTTTAAAACATCAAGGGAACAGTTGCAAGAATGGAGGATGCTAAGCAAAGCAGCCCAGCATTTGGTACTCAAATACCTTTAAGGCAATCATGCAGACTGAGTTTGGATGGGTTCAAGGTGGCCCCAGGGGTCAGAAACATAGCCAATGGGAAATTTTCCAGAGAGACTGATGATAGCACCACATAAAGAATGATACCCCAGTTCTGGAATACCCTCCCGGCTGGCCCTCCACACAGGCTCAGGGTCCCCTCCCTGGCCCTAGATGGCCCTGCCCCAGCCATTGTCCCACCCATCCTTCAGTCAGCTCAGACTGCCAGGGCTAAGCAGGAACAGACAGAAACAGAGCTCACTCTGTACCTACTGAACTGTCTTCTGTCACCTTCCCTACAGTCCAGCCCTTGAATCATTTCTGACACTACCTAGATTAATCAGTGCATAGTAAAGACCATTTCTAACTGTCTGATTCAGTGTAATCTGTCCTCAGCTCCCAGAGACAAACTCTGGCCTCATAATTCCACTTGGCTTTAAAACAAAGTGATGGACACAAACAACTTACATAAATCCATGATTGTTGCCTAATGAAATGTCCAGCAATAGAGGAATAATAAATTCTGGTACATCTACTCTAAGAAAAAGAAAAAAAAGAATGATGTCCCCAAGAGGATCTTTGTCTTCCCCCATCACCTGGCCACTACTGAAAGTGTTCAAATCAAGGCTGGGTGCTACAGAGGGGAGGCACTGGACCCATCTGAGTATATAGTGGTTAGGAGGATCAGATCTGGGGTCAGGCTGCTGAGATCCAAATTCTGTGCCTGCCAGTGCCTAACAGGTGACAGTGGAGCAGCTCTATTCATCTGTGTCACAATCTCCTCACAGGTACCATGCAAATTTTGAAAGAAAAATAAAAACCTCTCTCCATGAGTTCTTATGGTACAGACTAAGTACTCAGTTGGATGGCAGTTATTTCTATTCATCTTTTTTTCCCCAGTACTGGAAATCAAACCCAGGGCTCACACATGCTAGTCAATGCTCTATAATGAGCTCCAAGCCCAGTTCTTTTATTTTTCTTTTAAGACAGGTTCTTGCTAAACTGGCTAGATTGAGATCAAACTTGTGATCCTTCTACCTCAGCCTACTGAGGAACAGGAATTATAGGTGTGTGTTACTGTGCTAGGCTTCTATTTAGGAAACACCACAAAGAGAAATAGAAACAAGAAACAAAGAGTTCTAAATACTTTCCACTTCCTTGTTGAGATACAGTTATATTTTTACCCTTAGGTTCCATGAAACTTTCCTGTATTCTTATGTGATAGTTCCTTTTTCTATTTAAGATAATTCAAGTTACTTTCAGTTGCAACCAAAGAAGCTTAACTAATACAGATGAAGAAGATCTAAGATAGCTGCTGAAAATAGGTCTAAGAAATTAACAAGTGCTGACAAAAACTGGGCCTGGTGACACTCACCTGTAATTCCAATACTCTGAGAAGCTGAAGCAGGAGGATCATAAGTTCAAGC
The DNA here is from genome assembly GCA_004365215.1 of Cuniculus paca. Classification (NCBI taxonomy): domain Eukaryota; kingdom Metazoa; phylum Chordata; class Mammalia; order Rodentia; family Cuniculidae; genus Cuniculus; species Cuniculus paca. Next base: position 1,395 of record RJWT010046814.1, on the reverse strand, counting down.
CCAGTAGGGGCAATTTAGTGACTTAGCAAGACCCTGTCTTAAAATTTGTAAAGAAATTTTAAAAGGGCTGGGAATGTAGCTCAGTATGAAGGCTCTGGGTTCAATCTCCAGTATAGAGGAAGAAGAAGAAGAAGAAGAAGAAGAAGAAGAAGAAGAAGAAGAAGAAGAAGAAGAAGAAGAAGAAGAAGAAGAAGAAGAAGAAGGAGAAGAAAAGGGGTGTGATGGAGAAGCTGACTAACATGTTGCCAGCATTTGGGGGTCAACATGGCTGGTGGCAGATTCCATAGCTTGCTTGGTAGACCCTCTTGGAACTTTCTACTAGAGTACTTATGAGTGTACTCAAAACTATATAAACTTACACTATGTTATGACTTTTACCTAGATGTTCCCCCAAAGCCTCATGCAGTCATAGGTGAGGCTTTTCAAGGTAGGCTGGGTCTAGAGTGTATGATGTTGGGATCAAGAATGTAATGCTAGGATTAAGGGTGTGAGTGCTACCTGCCTAAGGGTGGGTAACCTGGATAAAATATAAGGAGTAGAAAAAGAGTCTGTTATGATTTGTGTCTAGGTGGCCCCCCAAGCCTCATGTAGTCATGGAAGCAGCTTAATCTAGTGTTCGTGATTGGTTTGTTGTCTAGTGCTGGGATTGGTGGTGTGAGCTCTGCACCTGCCCAGGGGTAGAGCTGGCATACAAAGTAAGGTTGGGAAGGAGGTGTGCTGTTCCCTCTTTTGCCCTGTTTGCTCTTGCTGCTTGCAGCGAGGCTGCCCCTCAGCTATGCCACCCTGCCTTGGAACCAGCCAAGTATGAACTGAAATCTCCAAGAACTGTGAAAAATAAACCTCTCCTTCCTTCACTTTGGGCGTCAGGTATTTTTGTCTCAACAAAGAGAAAAAGTAACCAAGACAGGGTCGTTTTTTGTTGTTGTTTCATTGTTGCTGCTTTCTGATTTCTGCTTACTGCTTGCTGTCTTCTGCCTGCCTGCTCTGTGATGCCTCTCTGTCATGCCATTTGCCTTGGAGCCAGCCAACTCTGAATACAAACCTCTACAAACTGTGAGCTAACTCCTTCAAGTTTTGGTGCTGTGTATTTTATCTTAACAATGATGAAAATTAACTTAAAGAACTGTCACTGAACATAAGGGAAGCAAGAAAGCCACATGCCAGAATGTGGGGAAATTTCTCCTGAGTTCAGGTCAGATGAGGCTGAATTGAAAATTACCCTTGGGAATCTTCTCTATCTTTGTGCTCTGAACCAGTGCTCCAGAGGGTGGCTGGAAGGAAGGTAGAGAGGCCCTGACTCACCTTTGTTAGGAGTCAGGTCAACTTATAATTCATGCATGAAAGTAGCAAGATGGTCTCAAATAGGCAAGGGCTCACAATATATGCCATCATCTA
>RJWT010046813.1:0-11392 GCA_004365215.1 Cuniculus paca | reverse complement strand
CTACAGCCAGCCCCACCTGTAGTCTGCCTGCAGGAGGAGCTGGATGCAGCTGCAAGGTGGAAGTTTCCAAAAGGAATTTCCACCAACCTTATCTCTCTCTCTCTCTCTCTCTCTCTCTCTCTTTTTTTTCTCGTCTTTTTGAGACAGGATCTCGCTATGCAGTTCAGACTGGCCTTGAGCTCACTTTGTAGCCCAGGCTGGTCTTGAACTCCTAACGATCCTCCTGTCTCAGCTTCCCGAGTGCTGGGATTACAGGCGTGAGCCACCACATCTGGCTTTTTTGTTCAGTTCTGCACTCAAAATGTTGAAATTTTTTGACAATGAATACACATGATAGGATAGCCAGGAAAGATAGAAAGAGGTCTGGACTTGGAATTTTAACAGCAGTCACCATTTGCCAAGAGCTTACTCCAAGCCGGGCAGTTGCGTCAGTATATTATGGACATTAACACACTTAGTCCTCCTAATGGCTCTATGATGTGGGTACTGTTGTCTTCATTTGGCAGATGGGGAAGTTGAGGCACAAAGAATCAAACCTCGGTTGAAATCCCTGTCCCTTGCTACATAATTCGCATACGACTTTTCCAACTGAACTTTCATTTTCTGAACTATAATGTGACTATACCGCATGCAAATCATTGACTTCCAGTTTTCTGGTTTTCTTACGTGCCATAGGTATTAAACACACACATCACACACTGACCTCAGGAAGGTCAGTTTTGAAGTCACTACTGTGTATTAGTGGGCAAATGTCCCAGGACAAGGTGAATGTGGTGGTAGCCTGCCAGCCATGCACACAGCATTAGCAGCATTGCCAATAGCTTTGAGCAATTATCCACTATTTAACTGCACCTTGCCCTCACTCTATTATAAAAATGCATAGAAAACAAAAGTTCTGATGATAACGATGAGCTCAAACAATTATTGGGCATTGTTCCCAACTATTGTCCTACTCTTCTGTATTTGACTCTGTGAGGCGGGGGCTGGGACTCTACACCTCACTTGTCTCTCTTGCTCCTTTCTTGCAGTTGGGCTCTCTTAGTAACTGACATTACAGGCCTAAGTGCAGGGCTAACTGATAGAGAAGAGTCAGCTTCCTGGTGTGTTTCTGGCTGCTTTCTTGTCCTGTCACCTTCTCCAGCAGCGCAGCCCTGAACTTCTCTCCTGCAGGGCAGTTCAGCCCGGAAGTAGATCGATCCAGTTTGCGGTTTTACCAGTGTGCACAGCCAGCCTCATCGTGCCTTCAAAGAGACGGCAGCATAGTCGGCTGGGACCTCTTCCTTAGAAGTCTGTGTCTCAGTCCCATGCTGGGGACTCTCCCCCACAGGTCTCAATTTCAATAATTCCAACCTCTTTCCTCCATTCTTCCAGGTCTATAAATTGCTTCCTGACACGATGACCTGCAATAACTTACTATTGTTCTCTTTTTGCCTCTTCAGCTGTTCAGTTAACATTTCTTTACTACCTAAACACTCTCCACACTGATTCTCTCTGTTAGAGTAACTTATCTGATTTCCATCTTCTACTGGGACCCTAACTGACCTAAGTACTGTCCAATCAGTTCTAACAATAATCCTAAGACAAATTAATGTAAGAAGTACCTTTATCCACTTATTACCCAGCACAGGGAAAAGAACCCGGGGCCTTTGCACTGAGTTACATTCCCAGCCTTTTAAATTTTTTATTTTGAGGTAGTGTCTCATTAAGTCACGAAGTTGCCCAGGCTGGGCTTGTGCTTGCGATCCTCCTGCCTCAGCCTTCCAGAGTGCTGGGTTTACAGGTGTGTGCTACCATACCTGGCTTCTTATTGTTGTTGTTATTATTCACAGGCAGGAGACTGAGGGATAGAACAGTTCAAAGATTTATTTAAGCTTACACAGATGACCGCAGAGCTTGGACTTGTGTCCATGTAGGCTAATTTCAGGGCCTTTGGTCCTAAACATTAGGCCTAAGTTTTTGCGAGGATCAGGACCACCAGCATGGTTCATTAAAACCTGAATTTCTGGGCTCATTATCAGAATTTCTGACTGCATGGGGCTGGGATAGGGTCATAGAATCTGCATTTTTTTTTTTTTTTGGTACTGGGGTCGAACTCACAACCTCACGTTTGCCAGGCGGGCACTTGTGCCCCCGAGCTAAATCCGCGGCCCAGAATCTGAATTTCTAATAAATTCTCAGGGGTTGCTCATCCTAAGACCACAGTGTGAGGATTGTTGCAGTGGGCTGCAGATGTCAGAACTTAGAGCAGTTAAGATGAATTCAGAAGCAAGCAGGCTTGGAGTTGTGACGTGTCTGTCCTCCACGGACTGCCCACCGGACTTCCATTTGTCAAGTGTGTGTTATAAAGCAAAAGAACTAAAATAACGTTTACTGAGACTACTTCATTGAGGAGTTTGTCAACCCTATGAGATAGGTAGAGTTACCATCAGTCCTACCTTACAGATGAGGAAACTAGGACACACAGGGCTTAACTAACCTGTGCAAGGTCCCCGAGCTGGTCATGATAAAGACTGGATGTGAACAAAGGCAGTCGGGCTCTAAGAACATTCTGTGAGCCCCTGTACTCTCCGACCTCTCTAGGTACCCATAAATAAGAATCTCTGGGGAACTCAGTGCAACCCACAACAGCAGGATCTTGCTGGAACAGGTCGTGCCTCCCTGTGTGGGCCAGTGTCACCAGCAGAGTCCATCAGTGTGACCTCTACTGACACCTTCCGGGTAGCCCAAACCTGTACCCTCTGCACAGCGTGTCCATAGCTGTGAGCGTCCTCTTTCTGAGTGTTGTTAAGGAAAAACATTAAGCTGCAGAATAGTATAAAATGTTAGGAAAATATGATTAAAGATTATGTCTAAAAAACCTCCATATAATTTAGGGACCCCTCACCTCCATCATAGCTGGCATATTCCACATCCTATTTAGAGTTGTTCTATTCAAACATTGGTCTTAACAGGTTGGAGGCTTTTTGAAGGCAAGGCTAGGGGACACTATTTATTCTCCTTTGTGTCCACTACTGTCCCGCATTGTGGCTGGCACATGCTCATGCTTAATAAATATTGGTTCAACTGAAATTCTGGGAAAAGGCCTGTTTGAAAGTCCTCTTTGTCCGCATCCTCTTGGACATGGCAGAAACTCAGAACACAGCCAAGAGAGGAAGAGAAAGAGCAGCCTGGTGAAAACAGTGTGCTTTGTCCAATTTAGACATAGAAACGATTTTCCGTTAACAGGAGTTATTTTGAGAGTTAGACATGATTTACATGTCAATCAGTCAGCAGCCAAAATGGTTCTCATTATGTGTGGAGGGAATTTATGTCTTTACTCTTCTTTGCGTAGGGTCTGAAACTTTCATTCTTTAATAGTAGCTATTTTGTTTAGCATGTCTCTGCGTCAGGTGCAGGGCTAAGGACTTTCCATTGTGATCTGTCTGGTTGTTTTTTTTTTTTTTTTTTGTCTTTTTGAGACAGGGTCTCACTCTGCAGTTCAGGCTGGCCTTGAACTCACTTTGTAGCCCAGGCTGATCTCGAACTTGCAACAATCCTCCTGCCTCAGCCTACCGAGTGCTGGGATTATAGGTATGTGCTGGGCAGATGACCTGTCCTTTAATAGCCCCACAGTGCCATGAGGTGAGCTGTCCATATTATAGATCAAAAACCCGAGAATTCAGAAGCTTGAACAAGTGTCCAAGGCCAGACTCTAGTAAATGCAGTAACTAGGAATTAAATCCAGTTTAGAGCCTGTGTTCTTCCCAAAGGTCTTTTGCTTCTTACTCCCTCAGGCTGGGCCCCCAGGCCCCTAAAATGGGGTGATGGGTTCCTTCCTCCCCTCTCCCCTCTCCCTAAACAGAACCTGAAGTTCTGGGCTCACTGTCAGAATTTCTGACTGCATGAGGCTGGGGTAGGGTCTCAGAATCTGCATTTCTAACAAATTCTCAGAAGTTGCTCTTCCTAAGACCACAATATAAGGATTGTTACAGGGGGCTACAAATGCCAGCACTTAATGCAGTTAAGATGAATTCAGAAACAAACAGGCTTGGAGTCGTGACATGTCTCCCGCTCCCCCACCCCCGGCCCTGTCCCTGTCCACGCAAGGGTTCTTTCCCCAGCTATAAACACTCAAAATCCCAGTGACCCCTCTGAGAACAGGACAGCTCAAATTTCCAGTCCCTAGCTTTCTTTGAAAAATACCCCTTCACCTCCCCACACATCACGTCGAAGGAGCAATTTGTGAAGCGTCCCTGAAATATTCAGTTTTTCTTTTAAGCCCCACCTCCTCAACTTTTCTTGACATATTTGAAGGATTAATGTCATGGTCAACTGTGTTTTTGGTGCATTGTGTTAGCTACTGAGGGAAACTTTTAATAGTGTCTCCTCTTTTCATTTATGCATCTCCACAATGCAGAGCTGCAGTGCTGGCAGTCTAACTGGGTTTTGTCTAAGAAGGCTTCTAAAATGTCTTTGGAATGTTTCTGCATGCTTTTAAAAGGTTTCTACATTCTTTTAAAAAATTCACGAAGAGGGCCGGGGATTTAGCTCAGTGGTTCAATTGCTTGCCTGGTAAGCATGAGGTCGTGAGTTCAATCCCGGGTACCAAAAAAAAAAAAAAAAAAATTATGAAGATCAGAGCCACTGAATTGTATTTATCATATCAGGTGTAAGATGTTAAGTTTATAAAAACTTTAGTTAGTTCAGGATATCTAAATAAAGTGGATGATACCTCCATGGATAGATACGAAAACTTCCCTTGAAATGAAGATATAGAAAAAGCAGATTTTATTAACCTAAGAAATTCAGGCCAGGTGTGGTGGCACACGCCTGTAATCTCAGCACTTGGGAGCCTGAGGCAGGAGGATTGCTGTGAGTTTGAGGCCAGCCTAGGCTACACAATGAGTTCAAGGCCAGGTAGTGAGACCTTGTCTCAAAAAACAAAACAAAACAAAGAAAAAAAGATTTAGTAACTTGAGATTCAAACAGATCTAATCACATTTTTTTACCCTGGACAAAGCGCCTGGAAGGTGGAAATTCTACCTGGATCTTTCAGAATAAGATTGATCAGAAGTTCCCATCCCCTAATTCCATATCTCCTGCTCTCACTTGGCCTTATCAGCTCTGCTGACAGGTTCATGACATTAATTCTCATGGGTCATGACATTCATTCTCACAGTACACCCGGAAGCAACTGGTTAGAGCTAAGACTGAATCTCTGGGTGATCCAACTGCCAGGCCTTACATTTCTCATGCTTCCCATTCTCTCCAGTTCAACCCCTAGACCAAAGACAAGTCCAACCCACACTTTTATTTTTACCCTTTCAGATGGGGAAATAATTGCCTCCTGTAACTTCAGCCCTCCCAACTCCACGCTCAGATTTTAGATTCCCTACTGTCACCTTAGACCTTTTACCCAAACCTGGGATAAGGAAAAACCTATCCCTGGGGAGGCAGTGGCGGTGAGCATAGCCAGCAGTGGCATCGACGTCCCGTACTAGCAGTGTCAGCAGTCCAAGAAGCAGCATCTAACGCTCAGGGCAATGACAGTGGCCTCCTCACCGGGCCCACCCTCTAGAGAGATCTTGAGCTGTCTCTTGGCTGCTTCTTTCAAGCCCAGCTGTGCATCTGTCATGCTATGTTTTGTGTTGCTATAACACAATACCCAAGGTTGAGTCCTTTGTCCAGCAAAGAGTTCTAGTGAGCTCACAGGTCTGCAGGCCCAAGAGCCTGACACTGGCATCAGCTCAGTCCGACGAGGGCCTCGGGGCAGAGGACTCACAGTGCGAGCCCGTGCAAGAGCCGGGAGCAGTGTGTGTGGAAGGGAGATTTGGGGGAGGGGCCAGGCCCACTTAGGACACCCTGGTCCCTCGGGCCATCCTGATGGGTAGAGAACACACTCCCTCAAGAAAAGGGTTAATCCTCCGAAACACTGAGCCACTGTGCACTAGTTTCTGCCTCTTAGAGATTCCACGGCCTCTCCACACTGCCACGCTGGGGACCAAGCTGCTAGCACATGCGCAGCGGGGGTGACGAAGCACATCCAAGCCATAGCGCTGTCCACGCTGGAGAGTTAGTGTCCTCTCCACGCAGTTCCCTCAACATCTTAAACGTAAAAGAATACTATACAGTGAATTCCCACATATTCTTCACTCTTTCTTTTTCATATAGATAGATTTATAAGTGCTTATTAATTTCCCAAGATTGGACTTCACTGTGGCCTTGTCTTCCAAGTGTGCAGTATCCTTTGATCCTGTCCAGCCCCAGACTCCCCACTTCTGGTCTTTGCATCCTCACCCTCTTCCTTTATTCTGCCCCCGGGGAAGATGGTGAGTTAGGAAACAGGGAGCTCTACAGCACCTGGCCCGGCCTCTTCCTCGCCCCTTCCTTTGGGAGCTGGCGGCCCTAACACGCCTCCTGCTTTGCATTCTGTGGCTGGGGTTGGGGCCACAGGCCAGCCCTGGCTCGGTGTTGCCACAACTGGGGAATAACCTGTGGGTCATGCAGTGTGATTCTCCACCTTAGCGACGACTCAAGTATCGGGTCCTTGTCTCCTTTTTAAGTCTCTCTGCTGTTTCGTCTCCAGGACAAGAGGGCAAAGGACATGGTTTATCGGGCTCCTTAGAACGCCTTAATCACTTGGGAGACGCTTGGAACCCATAGCTGACCATCCGTCTGCGCAGCGGGCCCCCTCCTGTTGCCTAGATTTGCTCAGGACAGCGAAGTAGAATTTAAAAGACAGACTGTGCGGACCCTAATGAAAGAAGCATGGCGTTGCCGAAGAGATATTGGCGTCACGCTGATTAGGGGCGTTCCCGTTGGGATCACCAAGTCCAGCTATGAGGAGCAGAGCACTCCTACCTACAGGCACAGGGAAGTTTTTATTCTTTTCATTTTAGACTCTGTCGGACCTCAGAAAATGATCCTGAGGGACAGGTGCTGCGAGAGGCTGAGCGGCCCTAGAACCCTCCCGGGAATCCAGGCCCCTCTGACCTTCCCTGTGTTCCCCCAGGTGCGGGAGAGACTTTTTGCAATGTTCCCCATAGGCGTAAAATCCTGGGCACCAAAGAGGAAATAACCTCTTTCAGTTCCTTCCGTGAGCCCTCATTAACTGACCTGATATCCCAGGAAGAGAGACTGAAGTCGGTCAACACACCTTGAGAGACTTTTGTCACACGCCGTTGTCTGTCCCATGGAGACTCCTTTGCAAGCCATGGTCCATTTTGTGGGCCAAGCAGACCTTGTCCCAGGAGCGTCGTGCATCCCTAAACCCATTCAGCTCATCTACAGATTATTGACCCTGCCCCTGACGTTCTTTACTCTCCCCTTTCCCTGGAGAAAAACAGCATGTGAGTTTCTTGAATGATTTTGGGCTGGTGAATAATTGTGCTCCCCTAACTTCCCGCCACATGGCGATTGTTTTCATGTGAACGTGTTTGTGTGCCTGTTCCCCTCTGAAATCTGTCTTTGTCAGTTCATTCCAGAGACCCTTTAGAAGGAGAAAGGCAAACTCTCCTGCACCCCTACAACTCTATTTAGTGAAGAGGAATCGTGTACATTATTGAAAAGTTGAAAGAAAAACACAAAAGCACAAAGACTAAAACAAAAGCCATCCTAAAGCTTATCATGCAGAAGTAACCACGGTGAAGGTTTTGGTGCACGAATCTGCATCTCCAATCCAGTTTCTCCTCCATGCCCCAGACCCGTGTGCTCACCATCCCTCCTGAGAGCACACTGGGGACACGGCCTCTCTTCACACTCAAGTCATGCTCTGTGCTCCCAGCGTCTTCCCTTCCCAGTGTTCTCCACTGCAGAGTGTTGGTGCCTGCACTTGCCCAGCCATTCACACTCGGAACCCAGCCCATTGTTGAAAATTCCCTTTCCTTTCCAGTCCATTCTGCACCCAACCCATCACTCACATTCAGCTGCTTATCTCTGTGCCCTGCACAGAACTTTCCAGTTGCCATTTGGGTCACTGCAATGGAGCCAGACAGTTCCCTTCTCTCTGTCACATCTGTGCTGGCCTCTAATGATTGGTTCTCCATGCTGAGACTGATCCTTTCTTTTCTTTTATTTCTTTGTTTTGTTTTCCTTTTTTAGACAAGGTCTCACTATGTAGTGCAGGCCAGCCTTGACGTCATTACGTAGCCCAAGCTGGCCTCGAACTTGAAGTGCTCCTCCTGCCTCAGCCTCCTGAGTGCTGAGATTACAGGTGTGCACCACCACACCCAGCCAGATATTTTCACCTTTAAAAGATTTTTAAAAAAATTAATGCTGGGCCTGGTGGCACACGCCTGTAATCCCAGCACTCAGGAGGCTGACACAAGAGGATTGTTGTGAGTTTGAGACCAGCCTAGGCTACAAAGAGAGCTCAAGGTCAGCCTGAATGCATAGTGAGACCCTGCCTCAAAAAGACAAGGGCTGGGGATTTAGCTCAGCAGTATAAGCGCCTGCCTGGCAAGCACGAGGCCGTGAGTTCGATCCCTTGCAGGAAAAGAAAAAAAAATTAAGAGACGAAATATTTATGGTATACAAAATGAACTATTGTATGCATTATCTATACACGTTAAAATATATATACTACAGAATGGCTAAACTTCTACAATAGTCCCTCATCTGGCCAAAGTCTATAGCTATTCATATATGAACTGTCTCACAAAATTATCATTATTGTCAGGGATGTAGCTCAGTGGCACAGCACCTACCTAGCAAGCATAAGGTTGTGAGTTCAATTCCTGGTACAAAAAAAAGTATCATTATTAAGAACAGATAAAATCTATTCTTTCATTTTTTAAGAATACAATACATTGTTATCAACTATAGTCACTATGTTGTACAACAGGTCTCTTGAACTTATTTCCCCTATTTAACAAAAATGTTATATCCTGTAACCAACATCTTCCCTGATCTCCTTACCCCCAAACCCATTGCCTCGGTCCCTGATAATGCTTATTTTACTCTCTGCTTCTATAAGATCAAATTTTAAGATTCTCTGTATGAGTGAGATCATGCCGTATTCGTCTTTCTGTGTTTATTTCTCTTAACATGATGTCCTGTAGATTCAATCACATTGTCACAAATAACAGGATTTCCTTCTTTTATAAGGCTGAATAATATTCCATTGTGTAGATATACAACGTTTTTCCTTTATCCATTCGAACTTTATGTTGATAGACACTTAGGTTGATCCTATACCTTGACGATTGCGAATAGTCCTGCAATGAACCTGGGACCCTAGATGTCTCTTCGACATACTGACTTCATTTGCTTTGGTTACACATCCAGAAGTGAGTTTGCCGAATCGTATGGTAGTTCTGATTTTAATTTTTTGAGTCTCCACCGTCTTCCGCAGTGCTTGTACTAATTTATTCTCCCACTAATCTATGTAAGGGTTGCCTTTTCCCTACACCCCCAGCAACCCTTGTTATCTTTGTCTTTTTGATGACAGTCTTCCTAACAGGGGTAAGGCGATATCTCATTGAGCATTTTTCCTTTTTAGAAATGAGTTTCATTTTCAATGCCTTTGAATGCGAAAAGCCTACATGCTTACCGTTTCCTCCCTCCAGGTTTACCTACACGTCAGGATTTCAAGAGCCAAAACAAACCAAACAGCTGTAGGATTTGGACCCAAGCACAAGAGTTTCATTTTTATTTTATTTATTTATTTATTTTACAATGAAACCAGGACTCTTTTCAAGAAAAGTTGCTGGACCAAGGACTGTTCTTCTTAGATTAAGACTCAATTGTTTTTCAGCCTTGAAATCGTCTGCTTGGGAAGCTGATTCAGAAATCCCACTTTCCAGAACATGTTGCCAATATCACACATCACTATACCCATCACTCTTATTTCAGCCATTGTATGTTGAATGGCCCCAAAGTTAATTTATCAAACGGGCCCAAGGCAAAACACATTTTCTCCTGACATCCCATCTGCCACTGGCAACTGGTTCTGTGTTCCTGTTCTGCAGAAATCAGTAATAGTTCACCAGGCCCGCCTCATCTCTCTGCTAACAGTTTCATGTCTAAACAGGAAGGTCGCATCCCTGTGACAGTGACCTGCTCCTTAAAGCCCTGTGGGGGCCCTCAGCCGTGTGAAGGGGCTGGGTAGCCCCACCACTGGGATGGGAGGAATCTAGGACCAGGCACTCGGGCTGGCCACAGAACCACTTCTGGCCCAGTGAGCAGCGCTGAACTCACTAGCTGTTTGGAGACGTTCTCTGACAGAGCTTACTTCTAATTTAAAAGCCAACCTTTCTGCTCAGATCCTTGGATTAAAATGATTTTTTAAAGCCAGGCATGGTGGTGCATGCCTGTAATCCCAGCACTCAGGAGGCTGAGGCAGGAGGATCATTGCAAATTTGAGGCTAGCCTGGGCTACAAAGTGAGTTCAAACCCAGTTTGAACTGCATAGCGAGACCCTGTCTCAAAAAAAAAAAATTTTTTTTTAAAAGTCTGAACCATCTGAACTGAAAGGATGTTTGCTAAAAATCAACCAAGAGATGCCCAGAGCCAGGTTTCTTGAGAAAGCTTAGCGGAGGAAGGGTGTCCCTCTGATGGGGTGCTCCGTCGGGTTCTCTCATCCGTGGCGGAAGTCATATCACCCCGACTCTGTGAAAGCCTCGTGAAACCCCCTAAGTAAGTAACACGCCGATTCAGAGACCCAAGTGAACCTGTCTGCCAGCAGCACTGCGGCCAGCCGGGCAAGCATGCACGTCTTGGTGAGCGTTTTCCCACCCACTGCGGTCCTGGGATCTCCGGGAAGGCCCGGGTTTCCATTCTTGAAGTCGTCAGGAAGGAGAACCGCAGGTTCCAGTCCCGGAAGGTGAGTGCCGGGCATCGCGATGGGGTCCACAGGGCGCTGGGGATGCGGGAGCAGCCGAGGCTCACAAGCACCCTCAGAGATTGTCTCTTGTGCGGTGTTACCGGTTGGAGGTCCCATGGGGCCCCTTTCTGGGTGCTCGGTGTCCTGACCAAAGAACTGGCCGAGACCCAGAAAAGGCGGCGAGGGCGCGCCCTGGCTGACGGTGGAGAAGAGGGGGCTCTGCAGGGACCGAGAGTGGCCTGGCGGCTCCAGCACAAGGACAAAGGGTCCTCTGCAGCAGACAGAATTCCTGGGCTGGCTTCCGCCTCAGGCGAATAAGGCACTGGGCTATTTGACCTGTCAAAAACTGCTTGACCTCAGGGTAGGTGTAACCTATCCTCCCGAAAAATTCGCTTGGCTTCCCCCGGGATGTAAATGAAAGATCAGGAACCGTGTCTTTTGATTGGCTGTGCCCGCGTGTAAATGAAGGGTCGAAAATAGAATCTCCTGATTGGTCCTGCAAACAGCGCCAGATTCAAATGAAAGATTGCAAATAGCGCATCTCTGATTGGTCTGCAGTGCTCAGGACTTGTGTTACGGTTAATACATCGT
>RJWT010046812.1:0-11406 GCA_004365215.1 Cuniculus paca | reverse complement strand
TTGCAGAGCTCGTGCTTCCCGTGGACTCAGGAGCTGCCCCCGGTTTCAGTTCTGAAGCTGGAATCACCACCAGGCTGGAGGGGAGTTGGCTGCTGAGTGACAGATAGCTGAGAGCAGAGACTTGAAAAGGGGTTCCAATGCCCACAGCGGCGTCAGGAGGCAGCTGCTCTCAAGACTCTAAACTTTTGGCTCCCTCTCCAGGGTGTCTGTTCATCGATCAAGGTCTTAGCACCCACCTGAGACCCTCAGAGCCAAGGCTGGGCTCCGGGCAGCATTTCCGTCTCCAGTATGTGCTGCTTTTTGTGGAACACGGAAAAGTTCTTAGAGACTTTTCTCATATTCTTTCAGTTTGGATTCTCCAAAAGGGGCTGCTGCCACAGGATCTGGGTGCTGGTGGTTATTTAGGAGGTGGTCTTGGAAAGCAGGCATGAAAGAGGCAAAAAGGGTAGTATCATGCAGCAGGCAGCAAAGCCGGGCTTCCCTAGGGTCTCTGAGATGTGTAGGGAAGCTGTCTGCATTTTCTGAACAAGGTGCAGAGATTGGAGCCCCCTATGGATTTAATGGTTGCCCTGGGAGGCAGTCAGATCTTGTTTCTCTGTGTGTGCAGCCTGAGCATTCCCTTACAGTGCTGGGAAGACCAAGGGATGAAAGACAGGGGCTTGGAGGGCTTCCAGGGAGATGTCTAAGAGGGTCCTATGCCGGTGCAGAACTCAGAGGTGGGCCAAGGGGACCCTGAAGGGTTTGCTTGTACCCAGGCTGAGCTGTGCACCTGCTGTCTCCCCACAGGAAGTTTTACCAGATGTCTCCTGTTGTATCCGTTACATCTAGGTCCCTTACTCAAACCTTATGAGCTGGGGTCACTGTCACCCAGAATAGCATCTTGTGCGTGGCTGCCAGCTGTGGTGTGCCACTCTCCCAGTCGCCCACCACCAACACCCCAGCTCTGAGTCTGAGAAGCATCACCACAGGAAATCGGAAGCAGCTCCAGCTAACCTAGCTGACACAGACACATGGGAAGGAAGTCAAGGACTCTTAGAATCAGGGGCAAAGCCAGAGTCACAGACTCGGAAAGGGACCAGAACCAAGAAATTAGGGTTTTGTTTCTATTATCTGTCCCGTAGTTGGGCCACCAGAGCCCTAATGACTGCAACAGCCTGGCTAGGAGTAAATAATTAGTTCCTCGAAAGGAAATTGGCAAAAACTTTAGCATAGTTTCCATCTGACTCAGCGACTCCATTCCTAGGGACATATCCAAGAAAAATGCAGATCTATATCCACACAGAAACATGTACACACCTATCTGTAGCAGCACAATAGCCAAAAAAAGTGCCAACAGCCCACAAAGGGTCACCTACTATGTCTCTATTTGTATGAAGGCCCATGACCATAGGCAAATCTGTAGAGACAGGAGGTGGGTTAGTGCTACTGAAGCTAGAAGAGATGAGGAGGGGATTTAAAGAGTAATAGCTAGAGGCAGAAGTTACTTTTGGGAGAGATGAAAATATCACATTGATTATCGTGGTGCCATTCTCTTTTCCCCGGCAATTCGCATGGTTTATACAATTTTAGACATTTCTACCTGTTCATGTTGGACATGGGAGAAGACCTAGAAGCTAAATTCTTCAACGAAGCCCAGATCCTTCATTCCCTGTGGGCCAAGGTCACAAGGTGCAAGACTGGAAGAAAGGCACCACTTCTCCTTGGGTGACGGACTCCAGTGCCCTGGTCCCATGCCATTTAGTCAACTTGGGACCCAGCATGGAGGTTGTAGTATTGGATGATCTTGGGGCTGACTTTGGGACCAGTGTCACACTGGCCTAGGGGAAGGGGTTGGAAGTCCTGGTCAACTTGTCCAGGAAGGCTGACAGGTTGGGGGGTAATGCCATGTTTGTGTCTCATGTGGCATTCAGTGAGTGAGTGCTTTAGTCTCTCCAATTGCTGCTCACCCCAGAACCTTTCTCTCTTTACATCTGAGCTTAGGACTCTAAGTGGTGACTGGTAACTTTATCAAAAAAAGGAATCCAATGCCTTGACTAAAGTCACCTTTGGCACATGGACCCTTTGGGCATCCAAACCCGGGAAGGTGACTTATGCCCACTAGGCTGTTGGAGCAGCTTTGCCATCATGCACTAGTCCTTCCCACCACTCCTCAGCCCTCCTGGCATGTCCTATGGGGCTGGGGTGGCAGCAGCCTGTGATTTGGTCTTGGCTCTGCAGCCCATGCCTCTGGGTCTAGTTTCCTCCCTGGCATCTGCACATCTGAATCCACAGGAGCAGCCGTGTGCAGGGAGACATCTTTCCATTCAGATGAGGGCCACAGGGACCTGGAAACTCATTTGCAGTGATGGAACCATTGAGGCAGGCAGCCACTGGGCCACGACACATCCACCTGGGGTCTTGCAAAGTAGGCCATCCCTCTGCAGATGGTATTCACGTGGCTGCAAGCTCACAACCCGGAAGTCTGCTTGGTATCTTGTAGGTGCGCCTTGATTTCTTTATTCACAAAGCTGGCTTTTCCTTTGCTTTGGGCTCCAAGGGTCACAGTGGTAGACACTGGATACCAGGTAGGGGGCATCATGGCAGAGGACGCACCTGGACATGGAGAAGAGCAACAGGCAGGTGTCAGCCAATCACAGCTCTGCCACTGCCAGGGACACCAGATGAGAAAATGACTTGGCTTTGTGTAGTCATCTGCCAGTCTGAACAGAAGCCATTTCTCCCTTTTGAATGTCACAGCCTCAACGTGGATGGGATGGTAGGAGGCCAATCGGAAGGGGAATGGGAGAGATAGAAGCAGAGAGAACAGTAAGCCATTTATGCGATGGTAAAAATAACTGGGGGACACATGGGGGTCTTTGTGAAATCTCCACCAAATAGCTCCCAATGAGGAGGCTCAGGAGGCAGGGTTGTGATCTCTGTTACTCATGGATGCTGCACAAGGCAGTATGGGACCTGGTCCATTTTGCCATGGTCACACACTTGGGTGTGACTTTGATTGGCCTTGTTTGATGAAGTTCCCAGACAGCTTAAGAAAGATGCTCAAGCCGTCAAGGGGTGGTGGTGGATGCCTGCAACCTGAGGTTCTCTTTTTTTTTTTTTTCCACACCGGGGATTGAACTCATGACCTTGTGCTTGCCAGGCAAGTGCTTACACTGCTGAGCTAAATCTCCAGCCACACAGGATGCCTGTAACCTTAACATCCTGAGAGGCTGAGGCAGGAAAATTTCAAGTTTGAACTCAGCCTTGGCAATTTAATGATTTTGCAAAGACTCAGTCTCAAAATATAATACAAAAAGAGCCAGGGATACGGCTCAGTGGGTTTCATCCTCAGTATTAAAACATGTGTAGGAGAACTACCTACATGTGTAATGCTGATGCAACCGATACTGAAGGCAAGGTGCATCTGATCCTGAAACCGGGAAATCAGCACAAAGATCAGGCTCTGGGAGATTCTTCAGGTGCTATGCATGCTCGCAGTCCTCATCAGATCGCATAGGACATCTCGCTGGCACGGCACTCTAAGGTGGGCGTTACGACCCCATTTGCAGGTGAGATGCCTGAGCTGTAGAGCTGGCATTGGGCAGGCAGTTGGCCTCTGCTCTAATCTGCTCCATCCACCTCTCTTTTGCACTTGTGCGATCTGCTAAGTCTAATTTTCTGAAGCGTTCTCCCTTGTCTTGCTTTCTTTTTCTTGTTCCAGGAAACTGCTTGAAAGCTTTGCTGCCCTTGATGCCAAGTGTTCCAGGTCAGCTCACTTTCTAGAAGCATCTCTGACTGAGGGTATTTTAAGAGCCAGTGAGCCGAGCAGATTTGGAAAGCAGCCAAGTCCCTGATACTTGTCCGCTAGCGGGGTGGGGACAGGCAAGGAGCACAGGGAGGAGAGAGATTTCTTTTTTTTTTTTTTTTGCTTTCTTTTGAGAGAGCATCACCACCTCTGCAAATACACACTGAGATGGAAACATGAGAAAAATGAGCAACAAAATACCTGGTGTATCTGGGTATGTGTCTTACCCTGGCCACTTCACCTGCGATGTCACAACCATGAGCAACATGGGAGCTCTTTGGAAATGCAGATTCCATTTTCTAACAAGGCCTGTAAGCAATGAGATGAGTCTGTACCTGCTGTTGGAAGAGTCCTGGTCTCAGCCAGGCACATCCCTGGGCTTCTGACTTCCGCCTTGCAATGGTTGACTTTGGCTGTTAACTCGATTGGGTTGAGAATACCTGGAAAATCAGTGAACACTTCAGGTCTATCTGAAGGTGTTCCCAGGAATGATTGGTGCATGGGACAGCTAACTGAAGGCAAGACCTGCCCTGCATATGGGTGGCACTATCCAATAGGCTGGGAACCCAAATGGAACACAAGTGGAAGAAGGAGGTGAGCCTTAGCACATGTTCTTGCTGTCTTTGCTTCCTGTCCACTATGAGGTGAGCATCTCTGGCCCCCACCATGATGTTCCACCTCCCCACACACCCAGGATCGGTGGTGCCAGGCAACCATGGACTGAAACCTCTGAAATCCTGCCCCACAAGAAGTCTTTCTTCCTGTCCCTTATTCTTTCAGGTATTTTGTCCCAGCCACAGGAAGTTGACTGGCACACACCTCCACAAGAGGGACCCATTGAGGACTGCCACTGTTGATGGCATCTTTCTGCCCCCAACTTGCTTCTGCCTCCGGGTTCCTGTTTCCAAGATGTCCATTGCCAGGATTTGACCAGGGCCACCACTTCCACCTGTTCATCACCTTCCACCCACGAGTTTAGTGACTGAAGTCCTAAATGTCTCTTGGCTGGCACGTGTGTTCCCATTGCCTATTTGTACCTGTCCCTATCCCATCAAGGCCTTCCTTGAGCTTCCGGACAGTTCTCTACACTGGGAGCTGCATGCTCTTCCCTCCATGGACTGTGGGTGCCCTCCTCTGGCCCATCATCACCCCACCACTGTTTGGATGAGGCTCAGTCACCTGGGTGGCATTATCTGATTTGGTTCAACCCACGGAGCTCTCCTTTCTCCTGGAAAGTGAATTCCAGGCCTTCCAAAAGTGACTTCAAATGTTTGTTGTTCTCTCTATAAATTGTCATTTTTTGCTCTTCTGGATGCTTTGTATTTTCTATGTTTTTTTTTTTGTCACCGGTTTCAGTACTTTGTTTATGATGTATTGTGGTTTGGTTTCCTTTGTGTTTATGCTGTCTAGGATTTGTTGAACTTTTTGGGTCTATGAGTTTATAAATTTCATCACATTTGGAAATGTAGAGCCATTATTTTGTCAAAGAAAACACTTTTTTATGCACATACTTGGTGGCTTGATACGGTCTCACAGCTCTCTAAGGCTCTGCTAGCTTTTCAGTATCTGTATTTCCTGTAGCATAAATGCATCCTCTAAGTTTTCAAGTTCACTTATCTTTCATCCCTATGGTATCTAATCTTTTGCTAATCCAGTGCACTGGAATATTTATTTCAGCTACACTATTTTTATCTTTAGACATTCCATTTGCATGTTTTCTGTATCTCCTCCTTTCGTCTTGTTGGGTCCCATTTTCCTGCAGCCTCACCACTGTTACAATATTCTCATCTCCCAGCTTCCGCCTCCGTGTTATTTCTCATCTCTTCTATTTGACAGATTTTCTTTCTAGTTATAGCTCACGTTGCTCTGCTCCTTGGCGCTGCTGGTAATTTGTAGTTGATGACAGATGTGGTGAGTTTGATGTTGTCAAGTGTCTGGGTTTTGTTATCTTCTTTTAAAAGGAGTGGATTTTGCTCTGGAAAACTCTTAAACTGCTTGTGTATTTTGATCATGTCCAGCCTGTATTTGAGAGTCACCAGGGCAGATCTGGAATGGCCTTCTCTCTCAAGCTGAGTATTTACGTGTGATCCCTCAGGGGCCCCACCAAATGCCCAGGAGACCACTGAGGAAACCCCATTCTTCTGTCACAGTTCACAAGTCTCCTGGGAATTCTCCATTTTACTGTTTCCTAACTGCTACTTGCCTGTTTTGTGGTGTCCATTGGAAGCAAGTGTTGGTCCATATTCATGTAAGACCTGGGGGATCCATCTGTAGATTTCTGGAGCATATTTTGAGTAGGTTAGTATTCCAGAAGCAGGTCCAACCACTTTTACTTGCCTATGCTTCTCTTTCCATCTCTGCATTCAGCCAGGCTCTGAGGTCTTATTGGGTTCTACTCCTTGTGCCTTGAGGCAGAAAGCAGGCTGATCACAGATCAGAGATTGGGTGAGTGTAGGGCTGCCTAATTCATAGCCCTTCTATGGGGTCTCTGCCCTGTGCTGCCTGGTATCCCAACCTGGAGAGAGAGGATCATGGTTTTGCAGCTGGTTTTTTGTAGCAGGAGGGGCCCCAATCCTCCACAGCCTGTCCTGCCCAATGGCAGGGTTTGATAATACTCCTTCCAGCCACAACCTCCTGGTGCGCTCTCTCCACTTTGATCTCCCACCTTGCCCCCCAGCACTTCACATATATTCCATCATAGGAGATCCCTTTTAAAAGGACATTTCTTGTTGTTGGCAGGTTGTACCTAACCTGGAGATAGAATCTGGTTTCCTGTTCTCTCTGCACTGCCAGAAACACTCACAGTAATAATAGTTAGCTATTGGCACAGACTTCCTTTTCCAAAGCTGTTTTCACAAAAACTTTGCAAAGTGGCTAAAAGATGGTGGCTCAGAGAGCTTGCAGTAAGTCGCAGGGGTGACAGAGTCAATTCCAGAACCTGAACTTTGGGATTTGCTACCAGCAGAATTTGTGCTCCTAGTTCTGACCCTCTGCCCCCATTCCTCAGGGTATGCATGGTAGGAGATGCTGGCAAGGTCTCCCCTTTTAGTTTCCACCTGCTAGAGAAGTGCTCTACCTGCTGAGCCCATGAGGCTCTATTTGTTGCCACATTATAGATCTTTCTGGGGTGAACAATTCTGCTAGCACAATAGCATACAGTGACTGGCTGGGAATGAGCTGGGGTCAGTGGGGAAGGAAAAGCCCACCATAGACAAGTGTTATGACTTGTGTTTAAATGTCCCCCCGAAGCCTCATACAGTCATGAGGGGGGTGATCCTTTTGAAGGCAGTTGAGTCCAGTGTTTGTGATTGGTTCCTTGTCTAGTGATGGGATTGGCAGTGTGAGTACTGCACCCACCCAGGGACAGGAACTATAAGCAAGGGAAGGAGGCTTTCTCCTCCCCTTTTGCCCTTTTTATTCTTGTCACTTGAGGCCACCATGAGTGGTTGCCCCCTGTGCCATGCCACCCTGCCTTGGAGCCGGCTGAGTATGGACTAAAACCTCCAAAAAACTGTAAGCTAAATAAACCTCTCCTTCCTTCATTTTGGGCATCAAGTATTTTGACTCAGCAATGAGAGAAAAGTAACCAAGACGGCAAGCTGTTGCTAAAACATCCTGTGGATGGAATGGTGGAAACAGCCTCCTTCCCAAGAGCACTGCACAGGTGCCCATGCCTCCCAGATGGGCTGAAACCTCATATAAAACCCTGGAATATACAGGAAAAATCAGAGGCTCACTAGATGGTGCAGAGTGCTAAGAGGGCACTTTTGAATAAAGAGGATATGTTCTACTTATCAAGCATCCATTCTCTGCCTGGAACTGTGCTAGGTATGGTGTCTCTTGTCATCTTACAGTGTTCTTGTTGTGAAAAATGCTTCCTGGTGAAAAATTAGTAACAACCTAAGAACAAAACAAACACATCATCTTTATTCTATCCCTCAGAGGTTAACTGTCCCTCAGTTTGCTGCATATTTTTTTAGAAACTTAAAAACTGTATTGTTGAGTATAATTTTCATACTGTAAAACTCATCCTTATGTGTACAGTTTCATAAGTTTTAGTAAAAATATATGGGGGAGCCCAAGACTCACATGATTCATCTGTTTTCTGCATCCTCCTGTACCTTTTCTAGAATATAACTCATATAAACGGGATTGTATCAGAGCTTTTGTGTCCGGTGTCTGGTGGTTTTGAGAGTTGCCATGCCATTGCACACACTAGTAGATCATTTGTTTCCTTGTTGAACAGTGTTCCATTGTGCAAAGTGCCATCTTGTCCAACTAGCTGATATATATTTGGGTTGTTTCCAGTCTCCTTATACAAGTGTTTGCACTTACATGTGTTTTCATTTCACTCACTTAGGTACCTACAAGCAGAGATAGTGTTCTGTGTAGGAAGTGTATGTTTAACCTGTCTAGATAACTGTCAGACTGTTTTCCAAAGTATTGTGTCATTTTATATACCCATTGCAACATGACGTGTGGGGCTTTTAATTTCTCCCTGTCTCCCCAACATTTGGTATTCTTTTTTTTTTGTGGCACCAGGGATTGAACTCATGACCTTGTGCTTGCCAGGCAGGCACTTAGACCACTGAGCTAGATCCCCAGCCCTGGTGTTTTTGAGACAGGGTCTCACTATGCTATTCAGGCTGGCCTTGAGCTCACTTTGTAGCCCAGGCTGGTCTGGAACTCACAATGATCAGCCTGTCTCAGCCTCCTGAGTGCTGGGATTACAGGCATGAGCCACCACACCCAGCTACATTTGGTATTCTTGGTCCTTCTGGTTAGAGCCATTCTAATAGGTGTGTGAGAAAAGCTCATTTAGATTTAAACCTTAATTTTCATTTCCTTATGCTAAGGACATAGTAAGCCTGTTTTCATATGATTATTAGGCAATTATGGATCTTCTTTGGTGAATGATCTGTTCAAATATTTTGCCTTTTAAAAATGTGTTGTTTGCTTTCTTACTAAGGTGTTAGGGTTTTAAAATATATTATCTATGCATATCCTTTACCAGACATATGCCTTGCAATTATTTTCTCCCAGAATATGGCTCATCTTTCGATCTTATCCATGATCTTCAGAAAAGCAAAAGATTTTCTATTTCGATGATGTCCAACTTAGCAATTTTCTTCTAGAACTTTTTATGCAAACATATTTTAGTAAGATTAAGTTATAATCATGCTTTCTCTTACTATTTTTAACTTGATAAATTATAATAGTAGAATATGAACCTAGCATTCCCAGATCATACCTTACCTAATCATAATTCATTGTTCTTTAATACACTTCTGAAATCTCATACATATGCATATTTACTTAGAAATTTTACATGTAAATTCACCAGTGATAACTTACAGATTTATTTTTGTATATTTGTCAGACATAGTTATTAGTAATTTTAGAAGTCATAAAATGAATTGTGTATCACCTTATCTTTTCTTTAACATCCTGGAGTAGTGTACATATTTTGGAACAATTTATTCCTTGAAATTAATCTTTTAATTTTTAAAAGAGTCACTCTGTAAAACTATTTGAGTCTGTTGCTTTTTTTTAAAAGATGCAAATTATTTAAAAATGCAATTCTTTGATTCTTTCCCTAAATTTCTTCCAAGGTTTCGTCTGATGAAATTTTCATTTTTGCAGTTAATTTTAGCAAGTTATAATTTCATAGAAAATCATGTACTTGATCTTGACTTTGAAAGTTTTTATACTGCTGGTACACATATATTCTTACATTAGTCTTATAATGACTTTGTATCATATTTATGTCCATATTCTCTTTCCCAGTCCCAATTTTGAATATTGTTTTACGTCTACTGCTTTTCTTGATTGAACTAACTTGTCACTTGTGTATTTTGTTGGTTTCCCTGTTCTTGCTTCCCTTGCCTCCACCTCTGGTTTGATCACCTTGTTTAGTTTCTAAGATGGGCTGGTGAACAGATATGTTTTAAAACATCATTCCTGCAAGTCACAGTAGTCCTTTTGTGGAGTTACCATTTTACAGATGAAGATACTGAGGTTCAGGGTAGACACAAACAAGGAACATATGAGAGCTGGAATTGAGAACCAGACCAGAACTTCCTCCAGATTGCAGCTCATCCTTGAGAAACAGTGAAGTCGTTGGAGGTGAGATGCACCCTGCAAAAACAATATGCCACCAGGAAACAATGTCCTTCATATTTGGGGGCATGAACAATGCCAAGCTCAGGAATTATTTGCCAAAGCCTCACGTGGTCATAGATTGGGCTTTTCAGAAGTGTCTGGATCTAGAGTGTGTGATGCAGGGACTAAGCATGTAATGTTGGGATTAAGGGTGTGTGGCTACTGAATTAGTTCACTGGTTGGTTTGGCATAGTTCTGGGTGTGGCGAATAGGAAGGCCCACCCTGGGTGTGAGTGCCATCATTTGCTGTTTGATACTTGCTACTTCACTGCTGACTTCCATCTGCCTGCCCTGCTTTGCCATGGATTGTTATTTCTCCTCTGTGGTGCACCCTCCCCACCATGACACCCTGCCTGGGAGCCAGCTGACTATGGACTGAAACATCTACAAACTGAGAACTGATTAAACCTTTCTTCCTTTAGTTTGGGTGTTAGGTATTTTATCTCGGCAACGGTAAAGGTAACTAGGAAAAATCCCCTGTCCAAGGTGTGGAATCAATGATCACTCTAGCTTTTCTCTGTGAGGGTGCAAGGCAGGGCTAGGACTGCTAAGTCCCTACACTATGATGTGCACATGGAGACCCATAAGCCTGGGTGTGTCAAAAGCATGATGTGAATGTGGTACAGAGTCGTGTGTATGAACCAGAGGCAGAGACTATGCCTGCGTGGTTCCCATCAGCACTGCCCTGAGGACAGAGGTTGCTGAATACTTGGTAACATCAAATTCCCTGGTCTCTGAAAGATGTACTCTTGAAGGAAGACAGAAGGCCATGCTACGGAGTTCTGCACGGTCAGCACCTGTCTGCCTCCACAGCCGCCTCCCGACACACATGTGCTCTGATTCCAGGCTCAAATGGAAACTGGGTCAGGTGCACAGCATGTCGGTATGGAATTCCACTCCCCATTGTACATTCAGTTGCAGTCTTGGCAGTTCTAAAGGAGAGAGGAGGACCTCCTGCAGCTCACAACCAGAGAATTCTCCAAGCTCAAATATGGCCTCCCCTAGGAAGACTTCGCAGTTTTCCAGGTGGAATTTCTGCCCTCTTCTTGGCTTTTCTAAGGCTGGTAACTTTGCCTTTCCTTAAGGTCTGTCTTGCATCAATAGTTTTTGAGGTGCACCTGTGCTAGGTGTGGACTGTAACAGTGCCTGATTCAGACCTAGTGCTTACTCCTGGAGCCAGCACTGTGTGGCAAGAGAGAGCATAGCAGTTAAGACCAATCGTGACAGGTGCCTTGAAAGACAGAAAAAAACCCAACACAAGAGGTGGCTGGGGAAGGATCTGAGGGTGCCATGATCTATATGTGGACAATGTTGGGGAGACCAGTGTGACTGAAGTGGAATGAGCAACAGAAGGGCCATCAAGATATACAAAGTGGGACATGGAGGCCACGTGCAGCTCTTCATGGGGCCTTGCTCACCCGTCCACATATGCCTGTTACCACTGAGATGGGCCCAGGAAT
>RJWT010046811.1:0-11400 GCA_004365215.1 Cuniculus paca | reverse complement strand
CAAACCAACTGATTAGAATTTGAAAAACACCTTTTAAATGTTCAGCGTGTCTATTTTTTGGCATCCCTAATAACTTGTTTAATTTTATGTAATACAATTTATGCATAGGGTCTCATATCAGTGTGTGACTTACAATAAGACTGATAAAAATACCTTCTTTCTGTCTTGTCACTGTGCAGTGTGTGTGTGATGTGTGCAGCATCGCCCTCAAAAATCAGTTTGCTTTTTTGGGCAGTGTATATTATTGTGATGAATATTCTCAACTGTTCAGAACTGAGATATACTTATGGATCTCTAAGGTTCACTGGATTTAAAGAACATAAAAATTCCATGTCCATCAGCGAACAGTGGCTGGATGCAGAAATCTTTAGTTTAGAAACAGGAACAGTCAGGATAGACGTTGGCCTGACTTCTGGGGCAGTCTGGACGCTGAGGACCAGTGCTTGAGAACAGCGTCCTCTAGCGTTCAGACTCAAAGTGAGGCGATGGAAAAATACCTTTTCCGTGAAAATGAAACGGGGTATTTGGGAAATTACACTCCTAACAAAAAAAAATTCACAGTCTTGCAAACTCATTTCCTAGCAAGTCACCATTTCCTTGAATTCTCTCACCTGCTGAAATGATTACACGCAGATTTATTCACAAGGAAAATAAGCTAAACTGTGCTGCAGTGCTTGAGAAATCCCTTCCAGCAAGTGGAAAATTTCTAACGATTTATGTGGGGAAGGAAATAAAACAAAGCACGGTGCAGACGTCAAGCCAGAGCTCTGCGTGGCTCCTCTTGCTGTCTCGATGCTATGCCTGGGTTCCCGTGGAGCACTCGTCTCCTGGCTCCTTAGTAATCAATGAAGTTTCAGAGATTTGAAGTGCTCAGAAGCTTATAAGCAAACACTGAGGCGAATCTTGGCTAAAGTAATCAAGACACAGCAAAGGATTCTCAAACACATGCTCGTCCAGAGAGTGGAATTTCATTTCTGTCCATCAGCGAGGAAACTTGCCTTATTATAGACTTCAAAGTGAAATAGGAATGGACAACGACTAAATTACTTCCCTTAAGAAACTGTGCTGTCAATCGCAACAGGCATGCATGTTTGTGCAACTGTACTCTCCTCCCCATCCTTCCACTGTATCATTTCTACAAAATGGGGCACACTTGAAACATATTTTTAAAAGTAATTTTTGATTTTTCAGTAATTGGTTGTTTTTTTTTTTCTTGGTAGCGCTCTATTACTTTAAGAAAAGCCAAGTATTTTACCTGGAAAAACTTATCTGTTGGGGGCACCAACAGGAAAACAGAAGTAAGAGAAGAAATTTGATTTGTAGGAACAGTGTGAGTAGACAGCTCCAGGAAATGAAGGGGACGCACACTCGGGTAAGCGACTTCCGGGATAATGAGTTCTTTCCCCATGGGCCCTTTGCTCTCAATCTTCACTGCTGCTTCACCACTGGTAAAATTTCAAGCTTCTCTGATATCCTGATGACTGAGCTCTTGCACATCAGTTCAGCCTCATCGCCCCCTAATTTTGCTTCATACCCCAGGCATCTTAAACAGGTGTTTGATCTTCTTTCTCCTAAACTAGGACCTACTTTGTCAGAGGTGCTGTTAGGGTTCAGATCTAGAATGACACCCTGAACTCTCAGGTGCTCCAGGTGGGGCCCTTGGAAGGCAACTGGATCGTGGGGGTGCTGTGCTCCTCTGTGCGTTCACCCACTGATGAGCTCACAGCTGGCCTGCTGGTAGGAGCTGGGGCCGGGGGAAGAGGCGGTCACTGGGATGTGATGTGAAGAGTGCATCTCCCTCCCATGTTCCTCTCAACACGCTCCACTTCCTGGCCACCATCAGGTGAGCAGCCTTCCTCCACCACACCCCATTTCTGCCTTGGAGTCAGCCAACTGTAGACTGCAACCAGAAGCCAAAATAAACCTCTCATCCTTTAAGCTGTGGGTGCTGGGTACTGTGTCTCAGTGACAAGGACAGTGACTAAGACAGTCACCACCTTTCACCAATGCTGCCTGTGCTACCTGGACGCACTTCCAGCACCGCACACACCTGCTCTCCTCACCCGCTTCCTCTTCATCGATCAAACCTCTAGGACTTCTTCAGTCCTCAGCTCTGGCCGCCCGGGAATGAGTGAGCTGGCCCCTTCTCTGAGTGCTCATAGCACCGGTTCCTAAGCTTTGTCTTAGCACTAACGGCATGCAGTAAAATGTTCTGTTTTAACGTGGCCTTCTGCAAGTCAGACATGGCTCAGCCCCAGTTCCCAGAATGGTGCGTGGCCTGCACTGGTTTCTCTATGTCTATTGAATTACGGAGTCTACGTCATACTGGTTGCCACACTCTGAGAAATATTTTGTTAAAACTCAGGTAGAACTACTCTTAATAAACTTGAAACCATGCTAATTTAATGAAGTCATTTATAACAGTGCAAGGCCATGCTGATTAAGGCAATAAAAGTTATTATGTAAACAAAGGCAACATCTGGCTCCTTTTTATTGGATTAAACAAACTTAAATACTCAGAAACAAAACAATACTAACTCACAGACAAGAAAAATCATACACTGAATACTGAGTTATGAAATTCATTTATGAAACTGCCAGTAACATGTAAGGGCATTAACATTTGGTCATTATTATTTGAGACAATTGGGTAAGAATTTACCTAGAGATTAAATCTATAAGAAAAATATTTTGAAGTCAGCATTCTCATTGACTATCTGTTTGTATTTTATTCTGAGTTTCCCGAAAGGACCCAGCACATGCCTTTGGCAACGATACTCATTCGCTGGGAACAATGCAAGTAAACACAAATATCAGCATCTCTAATGAGAAAGTTGAACGCAGGACCATAAAGCTCAGAAAGTTGTTGTAGCAAGAATTTCACTATAATCTGTCCTTTAAAATAGTACTAAGACCTTTGGTTTTTCTTCACCAAAATTTTTCTAGACAAAATATAATAAAGAAAAAGAGACAAATAAAAAAATCTTATCAGGTGAGAGTATTCAAACAGAAAGTCAGCCCTGATGGCTGAAATTAATACATATTTAAAACACAGACTGGCTCCTTTTAAATGTATCTGTTATAAAGCAGAATATGGAGGAACAAATAAACTGAAAAAAAGAAATACGAACCTTCCTTAAAAATGATTTCTTAAAGCTTTTATTGTCCACAGTCATCAACCTACTTTCGTTAACAATGTTGAGAAAAAAATACACATATACTAGTCAGCAGTTTAAATATATTCAATGCAATATAATCCACTGTGGACCGACCAATGATTAAAAGCTGTTTTGAAAAGATTTACCTAATCACAAGCAGCAAAATAAAATTAACGGAGCTAAAAATACTCAACTTTAGACATCCTATGTATAGACTGTTAATAGTTAAATTTTAGACTTATATCCTATTAATATTTAACAGCTAGTGCATATTGGAATGTTTTTGTACTTTCTGAAAATTACTTTTAAATTGATTTCATAGGAAATTCCCAACTTGTGATGAAATTTTACAATATACATTAAAATTCCAGAAGCAGCTTCCATCATTGAAAGTACAGATTTTCCTTTATAAACATTCTAACGGGTTCTGCTGTTTATGAAAACATTCTTTTAGCTAATGGATCCTTTATAAGCAAAATAAAACCCGTAATCATGAATTACAAACACGTCTATCCAATTTATGTGACACATATCCATAACGCTTGTGAGTTTAAGTTTAATTTCTTGGACAGCACATATACACATATTTCCCATGGAAATGAGTCATTTGGTTGGTTTATCCTCCAGTTCCAAGCTTGATTTCCTAGAAGACCCTATGTGCCTGAAGAAGAATAGACAAGGCACAAAAAAGGTCACCACACAGCAGGAACGCTGCAAGGTAAGAGTACCTCAAGCTGAACAAGACGCCCCTCTGGCAGGAAGACGGGAGCGTCAATAACCGACTGCAGGTGATATGACGAATGCTCTTCTAAGACCCAAGCAGCAGCAGCAAGATCGGATCCCGTAGGGGCTCATTATACACACAGCTGCTGACTCAGGGCTCAGGCTGGACCGTGGATGTAAAGATGCAAGAGATAAAATCACTGAAAACACACCAAGATTGAAACCTGGTGTTCATAAAATAGAACTAGCCTCTGGGAAATAGATGTTTACTCATTTCTCTCTGGGTCTGGGGTTTCATTTAGTCTAATAGATGTGGCCTGTCATAAAACCACTGCAGACTTCCTCAGAGTCAAAGAAGGCTTCCTGCAGGATCTTAAGGACCAGCGCAGTCCAAAACTCTGGGACCATGTGCTGTAATCATCAGTCCCTTCCAGATCCTACTGACCCGGCACTCTGAACGCAGCACAGCTGTGCGAGCCAAAGGGCCGAGCCTGCCCGCCCTGTGTTCCACCTCGGGGTTCACAAGGCCAGACCTTGGAATCTGAGTCATCACAAATCCCAGCTCCTGCTCTTCCTGACTGCGTGACCTTGAATGAGGTATTTACCCCCTCCAAACTCAGCTTCCACATCTGAAAAAGCAAATACTGGCATCTACCTCCCCAAGAGCTATAAACACCAGACTGAACAAATGAGACCAATAAAGTACTCAGCATAATAATCACTGCATAAAAACTCCTTCTACAAAAATGATGGCGGTGGTAGTGGTGGTAGGAACCAGGAAGGAGGAGAAGGAAAAATTAAAAGCTGAACATCTGAATTGGGGGTTATATGTTAGCCGACTGTCTGCTTTCCGCTTGGTGGCATGCTCTGTAGAGCCGAGGGTTGACAGCACGAGTTTAAGAAGCTCCGGCTGGTTTCTTCTCGAAAGTGAAGATGTTGGTTCTTCATCATGGAGTTGGTTATCATTACGGAGAGAGCGTTTCCTCAGCAATCTGTCAGATGCAGAGCTTCGTACAAGTGTTGAGAACATGAAACAGGTTACAACTGTTGATTTCGTTTTGAGCCACAGAAGTTTTGCGTGCTTCTCTGTAGTATCACAAATGGTAGTCTGTGGCTGGCTTATGCCATGGGGGTTGATTTTTATCCATTCTTGTTTGCTGAAGTTCATTTACACTTAAAAATTTTTTTGTTGGCAAAAGTGACCTTTTAATAAAAGTAACCTACGTGTATCTAATTAGAGACACGACACTACCGCCAGGGACTTCCCCGTGATTCCATTTATATAAGGTAGCTCTTTGTCACATTTTCCTTTTCTTCTCACTGTTAGAGTCCTAAAAATAGTGAAGATTTAAAGTAAATTCAGCAGAAGAGAATTCCCAATTCCAGGAAAGTTGTGATGAAACCAAAACTGAATGCTGACAGCGCTGGGATTGCCCCACTGCTCGTGAAAGCCACGTGGCGAAGCAGGGACGGGAAGGCCTGTTCCTTCCCTTCGGTTGGATTTGGAAATATTTCAACAGGAATCGAATGATGCAGCACCACCGCGTTCTGCTGACAAACGAAAGCTCGACATTACAGGGGGGCTTAATAGCTGCATGCAAGTACACACAACCCCATGGAGCGACTCTGCAAACGACGAAGAAGCAGGGAGAGTATCTGCTCTGAAACTAACTGAGGATACAAAATTCAAACGTAAAATACTATGTGCACAGTGGCCCAACCTTTATAAAGCATCGATTCTTCATTCAGGATGCACACACCAGAGCCAGCAGTGTCTTAAAAATCCAGCACCTAGGCCTCCCTGAAAAGGGTTCTGATGCATTGATCCAAGATTGTTCCCCAGAACTGGAGAAATTTAAATTTCCTTCAGACTTCTAGCATGCTGATGCTACCAATTTTAAATTATCTTCCTATGTTTACACGTTATTTACCATATTTCTGGTAAATTGCCATTTCAAATGAAATGAAAAATTGCTGTGTTAAATTCGAGATTTTCAAAATTGCCATTTCCTTTTTAAATATTATGCTTATGTACAATTAGCTCACTAAAACAGGACTTAAAGGTGTGCTAGAGGACTGAGTGCGTTGCACCGACGCTCAGTGGAGGCTGAAGGCATCCTGCAGCCAAGCGTCCCACCGCGTCTCCCCAGCTTCCCAAGGCTTGCTGTCTGCACTAGGCTGAGAGAAAGCCCTGCAGCAGCACCGTGGAGAGGCCGTCTCTGCCCGCACTGGTCACAGCGAGCCTCACCACCACTAGAAGATCAAGGACTTTCAGGTCCTGATTGTGTGCACAAATAATTCTGGTCTGCAAGGCCAGAAGCCTTTCTCACTAGAGTCTGCATGTTACACATGTGAATTAGGAAATCCTAAACTAAGGTCAACCAGCGCACTCCTGAGAGGTCACTAATCTTGTTCTCTATCTCAGGGTGAAGCCCGTTCACATAGTACACTGCGCAAGGCCCAGCCTGTGATCGGGGCAGGGTTCCTCCTCTCCTGAGCATCCCTGGAGGTGGGGGGTGGCTCCCAGCAGCCCCCATGGGGCAGCACATCAATCAGTGACCAATTTTAGAATTCAGTGCTACTTTAGACTTTGTTCCCAGCCCCTTTTGTACCCATCTCACAATCAATGATAATTTTTGCAGAAGGCTTCACACACAATGGAAAAACAAACAAGGTCACAGATCTCATCACACTCAGTTCTTGCTGCTCTTCCCCAGATTTGTGACCAAAGGACACAGAGATTAGCGAGTGATACTAAAGGCAGGGAGATTCAACTGCCACTGACCGCGGAGGCCCAAACCTACGGTCACTCCATACAACGAACCCTTAAAATAATTATTTTAGCATCAAGTTCCTTGAACCAGACTATTTTCAATTTTTTACTTGCTGTTTTAGAATGATACATAAAGCCTTGTAAGTTAGCATTTTCTAGATCATCATTGCTGCAAACTCATAACACATTAAAAAAGGAATTTACATATCTGATGTTAGCAAAACATCTAAAAAAATGATAGAACAGTAGTTTATTCTGGGAAATATTTCTTAGGTTCTTTGTAATTTTCTGTAACTGAAATTTAAGTTAAAAAAGAAAAAGAAGAAAATTCAAATTTTACAGCTTATTCAGTTTAAAGGGACCAAGTGGGCAGAGACTATAAAATCTCTTTGTTTATAAATCTTCCAAGTTACTTAGAGAATCAACCTCTTAAAAGGTCTTCAAGGAAATTAAAACATATTCCACTGAGATCAAAGGACAACTGTTAATTAGAAAAAGATTCTTGAAAAACAGATTGTTTTTGTTTTTGTTGTTGTTAATAAATAAGCTTAGTTGGTAGATTAAAAGGCCTGTTCAAACATTATTAACTACTTGACCTGTAAAGTTAATGAAAAGAATCTAATAGCTACAGGTAAGAGAAAATCAATGAGAAATGGGGGAAATATCTCTCATGTTAAAGATTAATTAGATATAATATTTACAAAATATTGACTTAAATAATGTTTAATAATATATATATTGTTTAGTTGTTTTACTCAGTGTAATATTCAAACTCTTGATGTGGAGTTAAGGCCTAATACTATATATATAGCTATATTATAAAACATATGCATGCCCTTAGCCAAGTTAAATAAACTCACTTTTATTTAAACTAAGTTTTATCATTTTAAAAATAGGGACAAAAAGAGCAGCTTATTCAAAGATCTGTGTGAGGTTAAATTGAGCAGTTTCCATAAAAGGCTTAGTGTAGTGCTTGGCACAAATATAACCTCAGTTCAGGTTGGAGTTATGATTCAGCTGAACCTGGAATCATTCCGACAGTCCCATCCTGCATCACACACACTGAAGCCAGGACTGGGTTTCCGCCGTCTGAAGGGCCACGCTGAGAGGGTCTTACTGAGTCTTTAAAATGCACGCCAGGTGACAAAATACCATAGGATGATAGTCACTGGCAAATGTTTAGGAGGCTGAGACAGGACAAAAGTATCACAGAACTATAAGCAACTAAATATTTTCCAACAAACCCGCATCTTCGGTTTCCCTGTGGACACTCGTGTGAAGCTCAATTCGGAATGAGCTTTTATACAAAGGAAGCACATCCTTTGTGATTATATTTAGAAAATCACTCAGCAACGGAAAGAGATGCGTGAGCTATGATGCACGGGGCTTGCAACTCGGAACAGAGGGCAAACAGGTTTTGGAAACAAATTTGAATTTCTTGCAATTAAAAAAAAACCTGACCTTTCTTAAAACTTTATTCACTTAATTATATCATAATCCTAAAAATTGTGAAAGGTATCTTTACAAGTCCACGTGCATATCAGTCATTAAATGTAAAATGTTTAATAGAATCCTTTTTAAAAGTAAAACTTCCATTAGACTAACTGGTTAGATAACATTTATTCAATCTTTAAAACACTTCTTACCAAGAAAATGTGAAGTATTCATATAACAAGACAATCGGAGTAAAACAGCAAGAGAGGAAGGCGCGGGGTCAGGCGTAGGTGCTGGGGCAGAACTACATGCGAAGGGGCTTGTCAGACTTTCGGCTTCAGGACAGTTCATTTCCTCCTGCTTCCATGTGTCCATGTGACAAAACGACAGTAACTCCTATCTACTCATAGCATAGATGCGAGGGACAAACACTGTCCTCTGATTTAAATCACTGATACAGTACGCATGCATACATGTCCCAATAATCGTGTGTTGTTTATCCTGCTTTACATATAAAGGTAATAAACATTTCCTTGCCTTCCAAACAACTCATCTGTGAACACTCTTAATTCTTTTCAGCACATGTAGGCAAGGTCTTCCTTTCATTTTTGGTTTGCTTCTGAATGACTATCATTCAACTTAATTTAGAAAATAGTTTTCTAAGCTCCACAACGTTTGTCTGGTTGTGTTTTTCATGTAGTATCTACCTGGAGGATGAAAATACGTCTGAAATCCCTGTGTCAAAATCCCGAGATTGTACTGTAGAGAAACAAACGAGGACTATACAGGTTTGAGGGGTGAACTAAATCAATCCTGAGCAGAAGATGCTGGTGAGAAACCCTGGGGACTGCCACTCAAATGACCCAGGTCTTCCAGTGCCACTCAAGTGACCCAGGTCTTCCGGTGCACCTGCTTCCGGTCCTCCTTTGTCTGCCCCTGTGTGCTAAGGGGACCTGATTCTTGCACTGCTCTTACTGCTGCTTTGCACCGTTTTTCTCCTCAAAAGCCCCGCTGTCGAGTCTGCTCTCACACAACCACAGTGAGAACGACACCAGCTCTTCTGCAGGTCACAGGCAGCTCTTGTGTCTTTGCATGTTGGATGCCCATGACAAGTGCGTGAGACCAATTTATTAAGTCAGTGCGCACAGTTCACAGCTCAGGAGTGGAAGAGCCAAGCTCTGAGCCCGGGAAGCCAGTTGCAGACTCCTGCTCTGATCAGCCCCTGCTGGGCAAAGGCAGACCCCACCACGGTCCCCTCTGTCCCGGTTCCCTCTGCCCTCTACCCAAGTGACCGGATCATGCCGGGCGACCTGCAGAGCTGCCAGTTAAATTAACTGCCTAGGACTCCAAGGGGGAAAAGCTCATGACAT
Source organism: Cuniculus paca (assembly GCA_004365215.1). Lineage (NCBI taxonomy): Eukaryota > Metazoa > Chordata > Mammalia > Rodentia > Cuniculidae > Cuniculus > Cuniculus paca. Next base: position 1,942 of record RJWT010046811.1, on the reverse strand, counting down.
TGTTTCTGATTCTAAAAGCTTAAAACACTGTGGAGATTCAGGAAGATCGGATAACAGAGGCCCAAATAAATAAAAATAAATAAACAGAAAACAATTATATTGGAAGTTTCTTATTTCAAAGTGAAGTGGAATCGTATTAAAACCATTGATACCCAGAAATGAGAATTTTCAAGGCCAACTTTTGCAGGACTCATTTTAGATGTTTTATATTAATCAAAATTACCATAAGCTGAAATAAACTTTATTTTCCTTCCAGGCAAACAAGTTGAACCTTTTTTTTAAGTTTCCAGGGAAATATTATGAGAACAAATCCAAATATCTTTTAACAAACTCTGGATAAACTCTTAAGCTTTGGGTCATGGATTCGGCACTAGGTCTGACTGAACAGACCAGCAAGAGCATGGGGTCTCCCTTTTTACAGGCTGGGGAAGGTTTAACAGCTAGACCCCTGGGTGTCTTCGAGAAAGGCCACACTGCTGTCGCTGGACCAAAGTTAAAAATAGGATTTTCATTATGCTGCCTACCCCTTTTCCTGAAGAATTTCACAAAAAGAGAGTGGCACTGATTTTACAATTGTACTTCCTTTTTTTTTTTTTCCCCTGGTAAACCCATCCAATGCATTTAAGATGTTATAGCCTTCACTGGGTATATTTGTAGAATAGGCAGAAAACATATTAATTGGGAATCAGTTTATTGATATAAATAATTTATGGATATTTCAGACTGGGTTAAGGTTATCCTTTTTCTTTTGAATTGTGAAGTTCAAATATACAATTAAAATTAGGAAAAGTGTGAAAAGTGCCTCAATAACAAAATTTACTTCCCATAAACTCGGGCTCAGCACATCTGGGAAAACAGTACATAATTTAATTTTCCAATAGAACTGAGTTCTTTATTTAAAAAAAAAATTCAGGGAGGCTATAATTTCAAGTGAGAAGCTAGTCATGGTATTCCCTAATCAAATTTATCAGAACTTCAGAAAATTCTACATTTACATAGTTACTCTCATAGCAAAGCCATCCTTCACCAAGTGTTTTAGAATTCTCAATTAGTTGAGTACAGGACAATCCCAGACACTAAAAGCTTTCTGATCATGCACTCCAAATATGAAAATTATTTATGTATAAAATTATACAATTACTGAGACCCATATATACGTATATATCTAACCATGGCAAAAGTAAAGATTTTAAAGGTTGAGTACAAAGTGAAATAAACAGTATGTTAAATGGCTGACCAATTGTGGTAATGACATACTGTGCTTATTATCACAAAACAGAACATAGACTTTGGATGAGGTTCTTTGTCAAAGAAATGCCTAGGCCTCCCCCTTTCTAATAGTCTCAGAATATGTCAGCTTTTCTGGGTGGCATTTCCATTGCACCTGATGGAATGCCACTGAGTTTGGCTCCAAGATTGGCCCGGGACTTGCGCTCGCCTGAGCTGATTCTGTATCACTTTGGATGGTGTGGTCACATCATGGGCAGCAGTTCCCACCTGCAGTTTCCTGGCAGAAATTTTTTTCAGGCGCTTGACCATTTTCTGAGTGCTGCTTTGGTACAGGCAGGAAAGAGCCTCCAGAGCCAGGCATGCAACTGCCAGTAGCCGCTCGAATACACTGAGAGCGAATAAGCAAGGAGGTGCCCTCCTCGCGGTGGCATCTGTCCCCTGCCCTCCAGACACCTGTTACCAAACTGGACCTGCGACCCTGTGGCATAATAACAGGCTTGGATCCGCTTATAATTATTTAAATGTTTATCTTTTTAATTTATTTTGTATTTTAAATATATTTTGCATTTCTTTTGTATTTTAAGTAATTATTTTTTGAAGCAAATGGAAGACAGAAACACACTTGGCCGGTCTGGCTGGCTGCGGGCACACATCTTTCTCATCTAGCACCTACTAAAGTGTCTCGTAGGTAGGTGTGGGTAATGGGAATATC
>RJWT010046810.1:0-11403 GCA_004365215.1 Cuniculus paca | reverse complement strand
CCCCTACTCCTAATCTCCCACCTGCAAAAGAGGAAAAAACAGAATCTAACTAGGAGGTTGCTAACCTAGAATACCATATTAAACATCCTCTTCAGAAGAGAGATGAGCACTCTGGTTATTTTTGTTGTTGTTGTTGTTGTTGTTGTTTTTTGGTTTTTTTTTTTTGTTTTTTGTTTTTTGTTTTTGCGGCACCGGGGATTGAACTCACGATCTTGCGCTTGCCGGGCAGGCGCTTAAACCACTGAGCTAGATCTTCAGCCCTGTTTTTGAGACAGGGTCTCACTATGCCGTTCAGGCTGGCCTTGAGCTCACTTTGTAGCCCAGGCTGGTCTCGAACTCACAACGATCCGCCTGTCTCAGCCTCCCGAGTGCTGGGATTACAGGCGTGAGCCACCACACCCGGCTGAGCACTCTGGTTTTTAAAAACTTAGCAAGCAAACCTTTGACTGATCTCTAAGTTTGATACTCTTGAAGACTTTTGGCCTGTATCCACCCATCAAGTTGTCTAGTAATTTAATACCTGGCTGTGACTACTCACTTTTTAAAGATAGTATTGAGCCCATGTGGGAAGATGAGAAAAACAGAGAGGATGATGGCTAATCACATTGAACAAACAATGATCTCAATGAAGTGACCTTGTTTGCTTTTGGCTAGAGACACTACCTTGCATATGGCCAAAAATCCTGTCCCTCTTTGGAGAATCATTTGAGTACAGCCATGATATATGTGGAGCTGTTGTTAGTGTTATAGCTACAGGTGATAAGATAGCAATATGGACTACTGAATGTGAAAAGAGAGAGGTTGTTCAATATATAGGGAGAGTATACAAAGAAAGTTTAGGACTTCTTCCAAAGATAGTGATTGGTTATCAGTCCTACGCAGACACAGCTACCAAGGAGGGCTCCACCACTACAAATAGGTTCATTGTGGTTTTTTGTTGTTGCTGTTGTTGTTTGAGGAAAATTTTTCTAGTTTACTTATTACTAAAAGAGTAAATCGAGACAGAATATACTCAAATACAGAAGCCCTAATATAAATACATGAGGAAAATTAATATCCATGTTTCATATACAAATAGTCAAAATAATAGTCTATAGTCAGGTGCGTGGTCCGAGAGACTTGTAGTATTCTTTTCAATGGCTGTGGACTGGTAGCAGTGTCCCCTTGTTCCTGCCTGATGGCCATCTTCTCTTATCTTTGGTTAGTCAGGCTGAGGGCACTCAGTTGTTGAGATCTTTCCAAAGAGACAACTTTTGGTTATGTTGTCTTTTGTTTAATTTTTTCTGTTCTCAATTTCATTGGCTTCTGTTCTTACTCCTTTCAAAAGCTTTACATGCTGCTTGTTTTGGATGTACATTGCTTTCTTTTCTGGTTTCCTAAAGTAGACTTGTAGATTTGCAACCATTTCTAGTGTTTTAGTGTAAGTTTTCAGTTAAGTGCTTCTTAAACAGTGGCCTACAGTTTTTAGTTTGTGTTTTCATTTTCATTCAATTGAAAATATTTTGCAAATTCTTTTGTGCCTCCCCCTTTTTAAATCCATGGGTTATTTAGAAATGTGTGACTTAATTTCTAAATAGTTGAGTACATTTTTAGATAACCTTCTTTTCATTGGCTTCTGCTATTTAATGCCAGAAATTCAAGTAACATATTTTGTGGATTTCAGTTCCTTACCATATACTAGCATTTATTTCATGGCTTAAGATGTGATACGTCTTGATAAGTCTATCATGTATACTTGAGGAATCCGTGAATTTTGCTGTTGAGTAGAGCATTCCATGCGTGTCTTGGAGCTGTGTCTTGCTCTTTCACGCTATATAATGATCTGTCAGTGTCCAGTAGTGTTGTCAGATCTCCTGTGACCCCGTTGACTTCCTGTCTGATTCATCAGACCCAGCAAGGGATGTTGAAGCATCTGACTATAAATAGTTTGTCCACTGCTTCCTCAGGTCTTGCCTTCTCTTTTGATCCACACATACGCATATGTCCTGTTGACTTTTAACATGTTTATATGTGTTTAAAGTGGATTTTGTGTAGATGGCAGGGAGGGGCCTTGCTCACTTGTCTGATGGTGTCTGTCTTTTCTGGTATGTTGAGAACACTTCCATTTAGAATGATAGATTAAAACCTACCAACTTGCAAGTCGTTTTCTATTTGTTCCTACTTTTCTTTGTTTCTTTTTTCCTGTTTTCCTGTCTTCTGTTGGGTTATTTTTTAAAATTTTACTTTGCCTTCTCTATTACTATTTAGAACTGTTTTTGAAGCAATGTTTGCTACTTTCCCCTAAGACTTAAACAATATAATTTAAAATTACTTTGAGCCTACCTCCATGTAGTGATAGAATGGTACCTTGAATGTACTATGAGGTCATTTTAATTATATATTCCCAGTTTCTCCATCTTTGTACTGTTTCTCATATGTTACACATTCTGGGTACATAGTCCACAAACATGATTGGCCCTTATTCTTTTTGCTGTAGACCAGGGTCAGATCATGTTGTTTTCCAAAAGGGCCAGATGGCAACACCTTAGACATCCAGTCAAGGAGGCTTAGCTTCCACGTCCTCTACCCCTGCCTGAGATGGATTATTACTTGCTATAGAAATAGAATACATCATAGGTTTCCCAGGTGGCAATCAGGTCCTATAGCTTTTTTGAACTTTTTAGAGCTTTCAGTGATACAAACAGCCCGCTGTGGCACGAGTGCCATAGGTTCACCACCACTGTCCTACAACATGTGTGTAATTCCTCCTGGTGACATCCCTGGGAGGCTGTGAGGATCACTCAGGAGTGCCTTCCCTTCTTGCTCCCTCCCTATGTGAATGGTCCTCTCTGTGTCTCCTCCCTGAGCACATGGTCCTCTGTGTCTGCTCCCTGGATGGAGTGTGATCTTTACCATCAGCATCTCTGTGCATTACAGCCATGTAATGCAGACATCCTGAGGATGTTGCAGTGCTCTTGGAGGTGCAGTTGCTGGGAATGTCCTCAGAGTTTGGTACTCAGAGTCTGGGTAGCCATGACTTGTGTGTTAACAGCAGCACTGATCTCTGACCCTGTGGTGCAGCACATTTGATGAGAGCTGGAGTGAAATTGAGTGTCACCCAGGAAGCCCATTTTCATGTTACCATAGTCTTGCTTTTATTTTTAAAATTTTTAAATGAGATCTTAGTAAATTGCCTAGCTGTGCTCAAATGCATGGTTGTCCTGTATCAACCTGCCGGCAACTGGGATTATAGGCATTCCTGACTCTAGGCATGTCTTACATAAGCCATGTCTGGCCTGCTTGTGCAACATGTGAAAGTAGACACAACATACACTTGTACAGTATGTCTTCTCTTTCCATTCCCTCAGAGCTTTGAGAAAGTACTCAAACTCTTCAGGATGTAAGTTGAATACCAACCCTTCTCTCCCCAGCGTGGCCCTTCTTCATACTCTCACCCCCCATGCTTGTCTCTCTTCCAGTTGTGGCATTCCTCGTGGCTTTCCATCAGAACAAGCAGCTGATTGGTGAACGGGGCCTGCTGCCCTGCAAGGCATACCTGAAGAGCATCCAGCAGTACTTCCATGGCAGGATCAGCTGGGATGCCTGGAGCTATGCGCCGACCATCATCTGGCTGCTGGACTGGTCAGACATGAACTTCAACCTGGATCTCCTCGCTGTTCTTGGATTGGTCATTTCCTCCTTCATCTTGATAACTGGCTGTGCCAACATGATCCTCATGGGCATGCTGTGGGTCCTCTACCTATCCCTGGTCAACGTGGGACAGGTCTGGTATGTAGAGCTGGGGCCACTGTGGTCTGTATGTCCCTCTGTGTGGGTGCTGATCTTCTCAGGACACCACAGGGACTTCAGCAGCTGGGAAGCTGAGGTAGCCTCCTTCTGAAGTTAACTCAGAGGAAGTTCATCGTGTCATTAGGACATGATAGAGGCTGCTGGCTGTACTCAACCAATTGAGAGTGGCCTTCTCCTTGGGGAATAACACTGCTTCTGCTTGGAGAAGTGTGTCTCCACTTGAGGTCACATTGCCAGTGCTTGAGCTGTGGAAGATGGAGAGATGGAGGCAAAAGTCATAGGTGAGCTGCCAGAAGACAGAGGGAGGGAATGATTCTGAGATGTACGCATCTGTTCCTGCCCTCTTCCCTTCTTGGGAGGACCATACAGCCAGTACTAGGCAATGTTTGGGGGTCACACATGGGACCTGGTGCTAACCATCGCCTCCAGGTTATGGAGCTCGTGGGAGAGTTCTGTGGACCACAGATGAGTGTGTTGGGGAAGCATGTGCACATGGGGTTGGTGTCCTGTGGACCTGAAGGAAGTGGATATGAGGTATCTGTATGGACATGTAGGAGGTAACTTTGGTAATTGATACCCAAATAGATATGTATGAAGTTGACCTGGGGTCAGTGTTCCTGTGGGAAATGTGTAATATGGGCCAGTGTCCATGTGGGCTTATGGGAGGTGGGTGCATTAGTTGGTACCCAGGTAGACATGTGCAAAGTAGATGTGGGTCAGTGTCTCTGCAGACATGTGGGAAGCAGATGTGAGGCATCTGTATAGAAATGTGGTATGTGAAGGACTCATATGGCTCCTCTGGGTATTCTGTTCAGGAGCTAAACAGGCCAGTTAGGGTGGCCTGACTCTCTGTAGAGCTGGCCTTGGCCTTGGACCTCACAGAGAAGCCTCTGAACATGATGCTGGCTTTCATCCCAGGCATCTGGGACTCTTGAAGCTGCTTTCCACTGGACTTACTGTGTCATCCTGATGGCACCCAGGGCCTGTGAAGCTCTGAAGATATGGGCTCTCCTCTCAGCACAAACATTTCTGGCCTCTGTACTTTTGTAGTGGCTGAGATCTGGGCTTCCATGCTGGTGAAATGATGGTTTGTACTAAGAATGAGGTGGTGTGCCAGTCATGGATGGGGCCAGTGATAAAACAGCAGTTGGGTACAGGATTGAATGAGGCTGCACCTCACACCCAGGCACCACCCATGCTCAGTCTACTGAAGAACAGGCTCAGTGTCCTGCATCCTGTCTCCTCTCTGTTGCCCACCTGGGGTCTGCGTGTCAGTGTGCCACTGTCACACTGTATATCTTCAAAGGAGCATGGGGATCTTTTGCATGTCTGGCTGTAGCAGGAGCCACGCTGGATGGAATCATGCTGTATGTTCCAGGAAGAGCTGAGGGACTTCATATAACTGCTCCCCAAGCCACAGTGTGTCTGCCTGAGACTGCTTGTGGGTCACGGAGCAGACAAGAATGTGTGACAATGGGACGTACACTGTGATATTCAGGTGCATATGGAAACTGGTGTGTCCAAGGGAGTAGTTAAGTTGGCCCATTGCGTTTTGGTGTGAGGGGAGGTTGGGAGAAGTTCTTGTAGGGCCCACTGGCTGACACACGGCCAGGTGACCACCCTAGGTGGACATTGTGCCAAACACTGTGAGTTGAGGGGAGCTTGTCACATCTTTTCTTCCCAAATGGAACTTTAGGGTGCTGTTCCTTTGATGACTGGCTTTATCCATCTCTAGGGCAGGGGTCATTGATGACCTGATAAGGGTTCTAGATTCGTTTTGTTTTTGTTTTTTTGTTGTTGTTGTTGTGGTTTTTTCTGTGATGTCCTGAAAACTGCTGTTTCTGAGACATATTGTGATCTTAATCCAGATCACCTGAGGGAGATTTTCTAGGGCTGCTGACCAGCCATGGCAGCAGGAGGTACAGAGATCAGAACCCCCAGTTGGGGGCACACAGCAGTGACCACCCGTCTCAAGATGTGTCTTGGGCACCCAGTGTGCTCTTTGAAACCAGAAGAAGCTCAGTGACTCTGTTTTACTTTAAAAGGTACTTTTCAGTCAAATCTAGAATATGCTGAACCAGAGAGCTTTGTGAAGGAAAAGACATCTACTGGGGCAGGTGTTCACATAACATGCCTGTGATGGTGCCTTGCGGGTGTGTGTAGGAGTCAGGGGCTGGTGGAAGGAAGATGTGATAAAGATGACTTTTCCTTTATCTCCTGTGCTTTTCATGGGAGAGGGGCACTGTGCATTTTCACAGTGTAGGGGAGTTATCTGTACCCCAGAGAAAGGGATCTGCATGTTATGAAGAATTCTGCAAGGATATTTATCTCTGGTCCCTGTTTATTTATTCCATTGTTCATATCAGTGTGGACTGGTACATATTTACTTTGGTACTTTGGGTGTCTGCTCCAGGAATTTAAATACTTAGTATCAGAAACATTTGAGACAGGTAGAGTCATAGTTTATTATTGCATAAAATTTTAAGCCTGGCGTGGTGGTGTATGCCTGTAATTCCAGCACTCTGGGAGGCTGAGGCAGGAAGATTGCAAGTCCAGTCTGGGCAACTCAACAACTTAAAAAGACTCTGTCTCAAAAGAAAAAAGGAGTTGGGAATGTAGCTCAGTGCAGAGGTGCTAGGTTCAAACCAGAGTAAAATAAATAAGTAGATTTTAAAGAAGAATCCTTTGTGTGCCTCCCTAAAACAATGCACCTTCACAGTGTGTCAGGAACCTAATTGTGTTAACTTCTGCTCTCGTTTTTTTCATAGACATTGACTTTTCCAAAAAGTTGGGTTTCTGGTTCTTTTATCTTTTCTTTGGTTTGGCACCAACCCAAGGGATTTTTTGGGTCACTGTTGAGGATAGTGCCCACCATTCTTTTCTCTCCCACTCCCTACCCTGTGAGAAAGAAGAGATGATCTCTGAAATTTGGGCCATGCCAGTATCTCAGGGTTCCCCTTCTGCCTTGGCCCTCTGTTTTAGGCTGGGTAGTGCAGCTGGTCTTACAAGGGAAAGGCAGAGCAGTGGGCATCCTCTGTGTGATGTTCAGGGATGGCTCCTGGAGGAGCTGGCAGTTTCCCTGAGGCTGAGGCCTCTGACTCCTATCTGTGAGGCAGTTCTACCTCAGGACGACTGGGAGCCCATGAGGTAGCACTCCAGGTCTCTGATAACTGATGTCCATAGCCCACCCCAAGTCACTCATGGATCCTGAAGGGGCTGGCTGCACCCTGCTGCATATGGCCGATTCTACTGTGGTGAGATCCAGTTTTCTTTTCAACAAAAATGGGCTTACAACAAAAATGGGCATGCTTTTTGTTCCCTGTATATTTGACTTAATTCTTAAATAATTTTATTATATAATCTTTTAAAATAATAGGTGAAATAACTAAAACTTTTTTTACTTCACATCAAATCACTAATATGTCATTGTGATAAACAGGTGTAGACCAGCTTCTCTCAGGCTGTACACAGCCTCGAGGGATTCCACCTAGAAAGCAACAGTTTGGAGCGACTCCATCATGACTGTATGTGCCAGGGGAAAATGACTCTGCACCTTGTTTATAGAAGTAAACAGTCACTATTTGCCCAGCACAGCCACAAGGCACAAACTGATACATAACTTATTTGTGCCAGTAAAAATTAGCTTACTGGATCAATCCAGAAGCATATGAATGCACAGGCATATAAGATCGTATGAGATGATTCTTGGTATCAAAAAAAAAAAAGATCATATGAGAAACTGCACATATGAGCTTATCCACCACACCAGATGTAACCCCCCTCACCTGAAACACATAAAAATAGGGCACCTGGATTGCATGTGGGCACAACACTGACCCTGTCACCCGGTCACCTGCTATGCAACTTGCTCAGGAAAATTGCCACAGCAAAGTCCTTACATCTGCGCCTGGAGAAAGCACTGGTTTCTCTAGCCCACAGTGCACAGATACTGCAACTGTCCCAGGCCCGCTCTGTCTGCCGGCTGTGCCTTGGGTTGTTTTCTTCTTGTTGGCTACCTGCAGGGCCCTTTGCAACTGTGGTTTTCTGTCTTTGCTCTCAGTGCAACCTTTTTAAAGCTGTGGCCCCTTTGAACCCTTTCTTAGATTTCTATTACCTGTATATCACTGTGTGAAGAATAATGTGAATTGGGTGCCATAGATATTTAAGATCGGAATGGAGTAAAAGAGCTGTGATAGCCATGCTCACAGCCAGAGTGAACCCAGGAGTACCTGGCACATTGAAACCAATGAAAGCACTATAGCTTGTGAACTTTGTTATTCAGTAAATTGCAGAAAGATGAAAATGTGTCTGACTTGTGTCAGTGGCAGTTTATTCACAGCATCTTCCTATGTCACTGGGTCCTGACACAGCAGCTCTTGGTATAAAGTTAGACCATGGAGACAAGCATGAGCTGTTACTGTGTGGCAGCAGAGAAGCAGGCGTGGCCAGCATCTGTCTTTTCTGTAACAGTCATGCCCCTTCAGTGACTCACACCTGGCCATCTTCACTTTCAGCACTCAGGGTGTATGGTGGTGATAATGTTCAGTGTGTTTACTGGGTTGGTCCCCACCATCAGACTTTCTAGTGTGGTTTCTGGCTCCTTATTAGAAATAATGCTTCTGTCAGCAGCTTTGTGGTTCCTCCATATTTTTCAAGTGGTGATTTTTGGTCAATTTCCCAGCATCAGGGAGGTCAAATGGGGAGAGTGTCATGAAGCACATTACCAGGCACAAAAGTGTCCATCAGGACAGGCAGCTGTTGGGGCCCCTCCCATGCTGCCACTTTCTGCTCTCTCAATACAGGAATACCTAGTAAGTTGTCAGCTGCTGAGCAGATGCCAGAGCAGCACAGCATGGAAGACTAGCTAGGAGCCAAGTTGGTACCCCTGGGGACAAGGAATGCCTGGAAACTTTTTCTTTTGGTGTGTATGATGGCGAGCGGGGTTTACTGGGGATTGAGCCCATGGTCTTCATACTGAGCAGCATCCCCAGCCCTTTTGTTTTTTAGTTTGAGACCAGGTCTTGCTAAGTTGCCCAGGCTAGGCTCAAACTTGGCTTCTCCTGTCTCTGTTTCCCAGTGTGCTAGGATTATAGGTGTGTGCCACCATGCCCCACTGGCCTGGAACTTCTTTAAAAGACAACACAATTAATAGTATGACCCCCAGAATCCACTCTAGGGAAGTCAAATTCTAGCTGCCAAAAAATAGAATAAAAGCTATCAAAGTTGGGAAGACTTTCCAGTTTTTCATGTAATAACATAAAAACAACCTAATATGGGGGGATAGAGGGCTAGCAGGCAGCCTTTAAATTCAAAATTCAAAACAGGTGATGTCACAAAAGAACCATTTTCAAACCTCGGCAAACATGAAGGCAGGAGCATCTTGGGCACATCTGCGTGGACACTTGTGTTTGGGCAGCCTGTGTTTCTTCCCATCTGATGTGATGAAAATGGGAACTTCCATTCTTTGTTTTAATCATAAGCCCCCTTCCCTTTGTGCAGCAAGGTCATCTGTTGGAAGACTATTGGATGAATCCATTATGGCATTAACCCTGTGTTCACTGCTAAAATGTTCTTCGTACAGACACATAGAAACATGTTCAGAAGCAAAGAATAGCATACAGCCAGGGATGTCCTGTCTGCTTCCAGCTTTTCTGTTTTGGAGTAAAAAGGAAATCTCAGGCCTGTGTTATTTTACATGCAAGTAGCAGGCGTCTGTACTTAAACGAGGGCTCACTTTGGATTCTCCTGTCTGCTTCCCAGCGTACTGGGGTTATGGGTGTTTGCCACCATGCCCCACTGGCCTGGAACTTCTTTAAAAGGCAGCACAATGGTATAGTCCCAAGAATCCACTCCAGGGAAATCAAATTCTAGCTGCCAAGAAGTAGAATAAAATATAGGAACTACAAGGCCATCAGCACATGTTAAGGAATTGTAAAAAAGAACCATCTGCTGGTTACAGTGGCACATACCTGTAATCCCAGCACTCTGGGAGCCTGAGGCAGGGGGATCACAAATTCAAGCCCAGCCAGGGTAACTTAGTAACTTAGTGAGATCTTATCTCCAAATAAATTTTTTAAAAATTTAAAAAGGGCTAGGGACATAGTTCAAAGTGAAGAGCCAGTTTTGGTCCCCACAATAGCAACAACAGAATCATCTGTTGCTCAGTCCCACTCATCTCTCCCTTGCATTCAGAATGTCAGTCCGTGTCATAGCCCGTGGTGTTTTGTATCCTAACTTTTCATGGTGAGAAATGTACTTGAGAGCAGGAGGCGTCAGGATCCCCTGGCCTGCAGTGGCCTTGCATGGGAGAGCCTGCTCTCCCTCTTCCCCACACCTGAGGGTGTGGAGGAGGGTCTCAGCCCTTGCCTACCATTGATAAATATTTCACTAAACAACAATGTTCCCTTCTTGTCTTTTTTTAAGGAGTAATTCATATACATAAAATTTAGAGCATACACATTCGTGCTTTTGTACATTCAACTCCTGGAACTGACACCATTCTCTAAATTTAAAACATCTTTATTACCTGGAAAGAAAACTATCCAGCACCGTCTCACACACACACACACACACACACACACACACACACACACACACACACACACCATCCCCTATCCCCCTACCCCCAGCCCCTGGCAACCACTGTCCATTGTCTGTCTGTGGATTTGCTGTCTGGACACTTCATATCAGCAAAATCTTGCGTGCATGGCCCCTGTGCCTGGCTTCTTGCTGGGCATCATGTGACAGCATGTCATTCCTGTTGCAGTGGCTCAGCCAGTGCAGCATTTATTCCAGAAGCCAATGGGGGATATTATGGCAATGGACTCATTCACGATTTGGGTCCCACACATGTGCTGACTGCTTGTTGGGTCTTCAGTCTCTAAGGATGGGAAGGGAATCACTGCATAGAGATGCATGGTATAACACCTCTTTGTCCCACCATCATTCCAGTGGAGACCCAGGCCCTTTTCCAACTGTTAGCAGTGGAGATGAAGCCCACCAGATTTCTTCCACTTTAGTTCCTTTCCCAGTGACCTGTGTTTGGAATAATGGATGTCCTTTAAACTTTCATGGTCCAGAAAATAACATTTCCTGTGGTGGCTAAAGTCAGTTTTTCTCCAGAAGTACCAGTGTGGTGTGTGCTCATCCCACAGCCCCTTTTTCCCCCTGGCCCTGCTGGCTCAACGAGGTGGGGGCTCTGCTGTCAGCACCTGGCAGGCAGGTCCTCGATCTGTGCTTACCTCTATGCTGGCCAGGGCTCAAGAGTGAGCTCTGCTTAGTGGGGAAACCTGTTGGTTTAATTTGTAAGTTTTTAGTCAAAGCAAACCAAAATTATAATACATTTTTCTTCTTTTGTTTTTCAGGTATTCTTTTGGTAAGTGAAAATCATGTAGGAAAAACTCTGCAAGAGTTTACATTATGTATTGGGGTATGTATCTACACATTTTTTCCTGACTTTTCTCATTTCTTTAGGGCCTACCCTTAGATTTCCAGGGGTGTTGGGCAGCTCTGGGTGCAGTGTTTGTTGACTGACCTAACATGTACGTCCTAGCAGACTGACTAATGAGGTGGGAGAAATTGTGTGTTTTGGAGCCTTGGGCAGAGGCCCCAGAC
>RJWT010046809.1:0-11415 GCA_004365215.1 Cuniculus paca | reverse complement strand
TCCTCTTCCCTATTTTAGCTGCTCACCATGTGGACACAGTCTCACTCCAGGCTGAATCCCACATCCCGGACCTTTCTTACCCTGTCCCACCACTGCAACATGATGCTTCGGACCCCACTGCTACCAGTCTCTTCCAGGAAGGTGAGAAACTAATTTGTGTAAAGGGTCAGTGGGTCAGTGTGTCCCTAGAAACACATCTGTTTCCTAACTGAAAACTTCAGCTGGGCCACTATATCCAATCTTGCATGCTGTGATGCACCTGGCGGGAGCCGTTCATGGAGCCTCCTGTGTGACTAGCACGCTCCCCTCCCCACACTGGAGCTGTGCAGTGTGCACTGAGATGGTGCCCTGCCTTTCCTGAGACAATGTTTAACCCACAGGAATACACTGGCAGAAAGAGTTTTCAACGAGAGATCAGGAGACTCGGGCCTGACCTGGCACCCCAGGAGCCATCGATCCTCTCTAGAGTTCTGCTTCCTGTCCTGGAAACTCATGGCACCTGTTGTGCAAAGCAGTGTATTTAAAGCATTTTCACAGCCTGGTGTTGTTGCATACCTTTGATATCAGCATGCTGGGAGGATGGTAAGTCAAGAGTCCAGCCTAGGTGTCGTGGTTTGTGTCTAGATATTCCCGCAAACCTTGTGAAGTCAGGGGAGAGGGATGGGCTTTTCAGAGGTAGCTGAATCTAGAGTGTGTGATCAGTTTACTTATTGGTTTGGCACTGCTAATCCCAGCAGCCTAGATAGTATAAAAGGGGCAGAAAGATGCTGTTAAGGTTTGATTGTTGATTTTGCTGTCTTCTGCCCGCCATGAACTGTTCTCTGCAAAGCCACTCTGCCCTGCAGCCAGCCGATTAGAGACTGAAACTTCTACAAACTGTGAGCTAAATACACCTTTCCTTCCTTAACTTTGAGCGTTGGGTATTTTGTCTCAGCAAAGAGAAAACTAACTAGAACACTGGGTAACCTAGAGACTTGGCAAGAACCTGTCTCAAAATAAAAAATAAAGTGTTGGGGTTATAGCTCAATACAAAGGCCCTGATTTCAGTCTTCACTATTGAAAACAGAAAAAGAAAAAGAAATCACCTGCACTTTGTTCATTTCATCACAGAGTGGGCAAGGCAGGCCTCATTCTCCCACTGCAGAATGGGGACCCAGGAGGTTGAGGGACTACCCAGCACCCAATTGCATAGGATGCCAAGGCCTGACCAGGCCAAAGCCTCAAGCTCTGCACCCAGTGCTACCACGGGAAGGACTCCAGGAGCAGCTGCTTCTGAAGCTTGTGCTGGGCGAAGGTCTGTGCTGGGGCCACAGTGATCTCCACCTGAGCAGGTGATGTCATAGCGTCTCGGGGCTCCCCGTGCCCTCCCCAGAATGGCTCTCCCTAGCTCAGCTTGTGCCAGCTCCTCAAGGTGCCAGGTGGAATCTTGACATCCCTCCTGCTGTCCCCAGGGCTGGCAAACTCAGTCTGCACACAGATGTCTCACACCTTGTTCTTGGCGTGGATGACGGATTTTCGAGTCCCCTTCCAGGAGCCTCTCTGGTCCCCGGTGTGCACACGGTGTCAACCCGCCCCGAGCTGGTGGAAATAAACAGTGTCATTATCCGTCCCTGACCGCCACACCATCTATTTATACCACTTAGGACGTGGGATAGATGGCTTCTCGGTTTCATAATGAAAGGGATATTTCATTTTGCAGAGACGAGGAACTGTTTGTTGAGCATAAAGACAACATTGATACTGTGTTTTGATAATAAACTGGTTTGGAAGTTGGTTCATTTAGGCAGTGGCTTGGCTATGACTCAGTCATCTCTGATGTTGGTGAGGGTGGGAGAATCAGGGTACACTGAGCCCGTGATATGGGGAGTCTGAAACACCCTCCTGTTTACAGCGCTAACTCACTGAATCCTCACCGTGATCCCGTGAGGTGGCTGTCACCATGACCCCTAATGCATGGGGTAAACTGAGTCACAGCAAGGCTAAGTAGTGCACTCAAGTCATAGAGACAGTAAATGATGGAGCTGTGCATTGAACAAAAGCTTCCTGGCTTCAGAGCCCATTCTTTCAAATACCATGCCAGAGATGTATTCTGGGTCTAAGAAAAGTGTAGGACTTGGAAGGAATGAACACACCCAAAGGAGGCAAAAGACAGGATTTTATAGTTTAAGGAACTAAGAGACAGTGCTGGGTCTTCACCTCGGCCTTGCTCTGCCACCATGATTGTGATTTGTAGACGAAGCCAGAGGCGAGAGGGTGTGGGGACCTCACTCTCCTCTGCTTGTGGGAGGCCCAGGTAGTGAGTTCATGATGACTCCTGCTGCCACTGGCATTACTGGGTGTAGGCACAGTGCCAGATGGTTTTTACAGGTTACTGTTTGCCTTTACGGAAGCCATAGAATTTAAATATGATTTTTTCTGCTTTAAAAAATACATTTAGAAAGTAAACTGACTCATATAAGGTCACATAATGGGGACCAGCAGAGCAGAAATGCAAACCCAGACACATTCTCTTCCAAGCCCTGGGCCTTTTTCTACAGTGTCTCTGACCGGAGACATCAGGGTAAAGCCAGGTTAGACAAATCATGCTGGCTTCTCTGACCCTGGCCATCCCCTCTACAGGAGCACCAAAGGTCCCTGGTCTGTCCCCAAAGTAGGCTAAATGAGGACCCAAAGGTATCTACATCCTCATCACCTTAATTGGTGAATGATACCTTATATGGTAAAGGGATTTTGCTGCTATGAAGAAATAAAGGATTTTGAGATGGCAAGATTATTCTGGATTATGCGGGAAGACCCTAAATATAATCACAAGGGTCTTTCTCAGAGGGAGATCGGACTGCAGAAGAGAAGGCAGCAATGGGATGATTAAAGTAAAACTGGAGAGGTGCACCCACGAGCCAGGGAATGCAGGCAGCTGTGGAAGCCAGAAGATCAAAGAATAGACTCCCCTCTGGAACCCACAGAAGGAACCAGCCCTGTTGACACGGGGGAATTCAAGCACATTACGCTTATCAAACACTTTACTTCCATTATTGTGATATATTATTGTACAACTCATCATAATGCAGAGTTAGTAGGAGCCCTGAGCTTGTTTTTCTATAATAGGATGGTCCCGTCTGGGAGTGAGAGGTGGGTAGTAACCCCCCAAATGCTTATTCCATGCAGCTTAATTGCCACTTGCCACTCACTAATATGGTTTTGACATAAATCTGTAAGCAATCTATTAATGTGAATCTGTTTTTACAGCCACTACTCAATGTTAGCATCACTGCCTCAGCTCCACTTCAGATCACCAGGCATTAGACTCACATAACGAGCATGCAATCTATATCCCTCCTCCCATGCATAGTTCAGAGTAGTGTTCATGTTCCTGTGAGAATCGAACGCTGCCCCTGATGGGACAGGAGGTAGAGCTCAGGCAGTGATGGAGACGTGAGAAATGGCTGGAAATACAGATGCTGAGTCTCTCCCTTGGCCATCCCTCACCCCCTGCTCTGTGGCCCAGGTCCTAACAGACCATGGCCATTACTAGTCTGTGGCTCAAAGGTCTGTGACTGGTGCTTTAACCTGCTAAATTGGTCCTCTTTTTAACAGCAGCAATAGGAAACTAATATAACCCCATGCAGTGCAATCTTCCAGGTTGGGCCTGACTTCAAGGGTCATAAAATTGGTTTTGTCATCAAGGCACAGAAACATGGGCCTGTCAGACCCATGTTTAGTCTTTAGAATATTTCTATTGATTAATTATTAATTTTAATTTTATGAGTTTTATTATATTAAACAATAAGAACTTAACAGGAAAAAAATCACAAAAATAAAGTATTGAATTTTTAGTATTTATTGAGTGTTTATATAAAAGCATCAAAATTTCCAACATTGAGTTTTTTGGTGTCCCAAGTCTAAAAAAGAATTACACAAATAAATTCTTTTTTTTTCCACAAATAAATTCTTATATGAACTACAATGAAGATACCAATAGGACTTTACAAAAAAATCATCTGATCCCAGAGACCCTGTATGGAAGAGAGTTGCTCAGAGAGCTGCCTGGCACCAGTAATCATATCGAACCTGGCATGTACATCCTTCTGGATCCTTCCCAAGACTCAGTGATGTACAGACTCAGTGATGTGCAGACTCAGTGATCAAGAGAAGAGATGACCTGGCCAGTTTTAACCAAACTTTCCTTCTCTTTGGCGTCAGCCACCATTCCATCTGAGAAGGGCTGAAGTACATGCCCCAGGCCCCTTGAACCTGACCCGGGTTCCTCCTGGTGGGGTCCAGTGCATTGCACTGGAGGGTTTCCGGAGGAGATGAGTCGTCCTTGGGGATGGGCCAGGCTGTGGGAGAATGGCAGGGCCTGGAAGAAGACAGGGTTAGGGAGCAGAGGAGCTGTACCTCTATCAATTTCACTTTTCAACACCCAATACACACAGCTTGAAGGAGGAGAGTCTCACATTTTATAGAGGTTTCAGTCTATCATTGGCCTGCTCTGAGGCAGAATGGCATGGTGGGAGAGCCCGGGTAGAGGAGAGCTGCTTTCCTTATGGTGGACAGGAAGCAGAGAAGAAGGGAGGAGCTGGGAGGACAATAAACCCTTTTGGGCCACGTCCCTAGTGGTCTAACTCTTCCAACCAGACCCTGATCCATAGAGAAAGTCAGCTCTAACCTCTCCTAATCCATCACCTTGCAACATCTCTACCTGTGAACTCATGAGGCTCTGGGGGATATCTGGATATAAGCCATAACAACCTCTGAGCAAGAGAGATGGGCAAACCCATCTAAGCAAGGGAGGGGCAACAAGCCTGGGACCCTCTGCCCTCTACCCCTGTCTCTGTGCTACCACCAGCCCCATCACAGCTGTCCAGAGACTTTAGGTTGTAGGTCTAAGCCTAGCGAGGGCTCTGGAAGACAAATGACGGAGAGACTCCTTAGGTCTCGTGGAACACCCTGTAGGAACTCGAGAAACAGGTGCAGTTGCGAGAGGTTTAAACTACTGTGTTTTCTCAATTGTGAGACACATTTCTGTCTACGATTTGACGCTCTGGAAATTAGAATGTGTTTTTACAACCACTAGCATGACACAGTATAATTAGCAGAGCTTTTTATTCCTCACGGAAGATAAAATGATGATGTGCTAGATTAGACAAAATATGGCAGAGATGTGGTCAGAATCGTTCTTATAAGAGAACACTGTTTTATCCCACTACAAATTTAATACAGAATTTAAATCTCTAAGTACAACTAAGGTAGCAGGAGCTAAACCAAAAGCTGCCAACCAGGGAAGAGATGGCCAGCACAGTACACTTAGATGTCAAAAAATAGCTAAATGATGATATTTAACTAAAAAAATACCAAAACCTCAGTATTTTAAAATAGAATGATGTATGTGTTTATATATGTATGTATATAATATTGGAATACTAACATTAGAACTCCAGTCTTTATATTGGGGCTATCTTTGGGCAAGTGGAGAAAATGGACGCTCAATAAATAGTTGTTGAATTAATTCTCTAGAGTCTAAGACTAATGAGGGAATCTGTCTTTAATTCTTTTCCTCTCACATTGTGTTTCTTTTTCTCCACCTCCTCCCAACCCCACCCCAGTTCTTTCCTTGTTTTCTGTCATTGGCTATAGAAACTCAGTTTTAAACTTGAAAAAACCTGCAGCTCTTCTTTCAAGTCTACTGTCTTTCTGAGTCCCAGATCTTCTCTGAAAAAAATGAATAATGCTCAGGACTGTTAACAAAATATGAATATTTTTGAGGTGTCAGGTGCCCTTCCCATCCATGGTCCAGCATTTTTCAGGTATGTCTCATATGATTTTTAACTCACTCTGCCTTGAATTGCAGTTACTTCTCTGCTTGTAATTACCTTAAAGACAGCTGCAACTTTCTGTGATCCCCTTCCTCTGGGGTTGTAGTTAGTAGTTAGTGAGTATTCACATGGTTGAGTGGATGAAGGGATGATGGATGGAAGGGTAGAGGATGGATGGGTGGATGAATGGAAGGGTGGGTAGATGGGAGGATGGGTGGATGGATGGATGGATGGATAGACAGTTGGATGGAATTATTTATATTTTGTTTGCTCTTCTTATGTCTCTGAAACAGGCCAAAGCAGAGATCCTCTATGACAACAGAGTTAGAGGTCACTGAGGCGAGGATAGACTTGGAAACACACAGTCAGTTTATTCAATACTGCAAACGAGTAAAAATGATAAAGTTCCTCCAAAGTCCAGAAATCCAGATAGATGTCTGCCCCTGGCCATATACACATGATATATTATTCTTAATAAAGCCAGACTAGTGTCCTCAAATTATCCAAGGAATACATTTGCCCACCCACAGCGGTGGGGGAAGCGATTACTTATTAATAAAGCAATAGCTAAATCTAATTATATCCCCATCAGAGCCAGCTGGTAATAAAACCGGGCCAGTCTTCTAGAGCTTGGTGGCCTCCCTGACCTCAAATCAAAGTTTAAACCATCCTTCAGCTTCCAGTACATTCCCAGCACACCTACCAATTACGAGCACCCCGGTGCCGCTGTCTGCCAGGGGTCAGAGGTCACTGCCTGCAATAGATAGCTGGGAGCTGGAATAGGGCTTTAGAAATCTCATTAGCCTGTTAACCATACATTTATCTGACAAGATAAAAGAGACTAGGTGACCAAGCTATCATTAAAGATTAATAGAAAGTATAAAAAATTCAGCTGCAACCAGCATCACTGTTTAGAGCTTGTGATCGGCCTGACAGGGATATTAATCAAGAAGCCAAAAAGATTTAGGTCTTCGCTCTTGATATTTTCTATTTTTATTTTCTGGGTTTTTTTTTTTTTTTTTCGCCTTCTTTGCCGGGTCTCAAGTCATTACCTCGCCTCCTACCACCCCAACCTGGAGGTCAGAGGGGACACCTGCTGATTGGCTCTCCTGGTTTTGAATGGCAACCCATTGGGCCAATTATACCATTGCCAAGACTCAAGAGGTACTATGGGGTGTGGCTGTGGGACACTGGTGGCCAGGCTGGGGACTCTATCTAGATGTTCACTGAGCTGCTACACTTCCTCCAGCGCCCGGCCTGCTCATCGACAGGGGAAATCGATAGGGTTTTGATTTAATTCAGTCCTGTAAGGCGCACCCAAGCCCCATGACGATTCCTCCTCATTCACGATTCCATTTCAGTTTAACATGAAAGATTTCCAGCCCACGCCTACCGAGGCATCAGAGGGCAGGATCTCTTTAAAGGCTTTGGGATTCTTTTTATTCTTTCTGGTCCCATCTCTTATCGCCCACCCACCCCTGCAGCCCTGCATCTCCTCGGCATCCTCCTTTGCCTTTTTGATCATAAATCAATGTCCGTTCCTAGGCTTCCGAAGAAGATGCATGCCTAGATGAAAACTTCGCTGTTTCCCTCCAGCCCTTGAGGCCGAAAAGATGAGGCCTTGGGAGGCAGGGGGAGCCCAGAGCCGGTGGGCAGCCTGCCTCAGTCCTGCGGTACTCTCTGCCTGCCCACAGGTGCCTGTGGCCCTTCCTAGGCCGTGACTGGGTGACCCCAGGACTGAGCCCCAGGATGCCCATCAGACTTGCTGGACTCCCTACTGCGGGCCGGATGACCTCAGGAACCACAGCTGCCCTGGCCAAGTCTGCTTCCTTGGCTGGAAAACGGGGACACCCCTCCCTTTTGGGGCTGCTGAAAGATCAAATGGAATCCTTGAGTACAATCTCTTCTATTGTGACTACTTCCTGGCTCACACTTGCTTCCTCTCTGTTCCATTAAAGTTAATCCGATAAATCAATTAAGGGTAAAATGCGACTGGCTGACCTCTGGTTCACTACTAGAATTCAAGGACATTTTATTCCCCTGTGCAGCATTAAAACTCCCACCCATCCAGCACCCCTCCCCCAACACACACACACACACACACACACACACACACACACACACACGGCGAGTTCTGTGAATTGTCCGATGGCCTCATCTCGCAGACAGGGCACACTCTTCATGTCTCCAGCGTGGTCCAGCGCATGCTCCAGGAAACACTCTGTCATTGCTTGGTGAATGATAAAATGAATGCCTAGCCAAGGGGGAAATCCAGACTTCCTGCTAGGAGGAAAGCCAAGGGTCAAAGGGCAAGTAGGCAAGCCAGACATGGGCTAGTAGTGCTAAGGATCCACCACAAGAAGCCCAGGTAGGTGAAAGAGAAAGAAGAATGAGAAAAAGAAGTAACAGGCTAGGAAGATGAATGTAAAGTAGGTCAGGAGAGTGGTTCAGGCTGTGCACCGAGCAAGGTCTTCTGGAGCTTTAAAACCCTGCAGTTGTAACTCTATGGCTGAGGACTGGACCTGACAGGTTGCAGGGTCTGGCAACTCTACAGAGTAGGGAAGTTGCACTGGCGGCTGCCAGCCTGAGCCTGACCCTGGGTCCTTCACGGACCAGGCCCAGTTGAACCAGGGAATGCAAAGAAAGGCCTGGTCTCTTCTTTCACATCTCTCTCGAGGCCTCTCACTGCTAACATCTATTCACCCTTCTGCAAAAGCATGGTGCTTTATACTCAATGCAGTGTATGTCCCATTATTTACTAGACGTGTATCTAAGTCAATGGCATTTAAGTATTTTTCCACCAGAAATAATTTTCCTTTAAGCAACAGTGCTCATTGTTGGAAGACTGGACATTTGGGAAACAAACCAAGAAAGAGAAAAAGACAGCCAAACATGAATGTGCACACTTGTAATGCCAGCGCTCAGGAGGCTGAGGCAGGAGGATTGCCGTGAGCTTGAGGCCACCATTGTCTACGTAGTGAGTGCAAAACCAGCTTGAACTTCATAATGAGAAAGATAGGAAGACAAGAAAGAAAGAAAGAAAGAAAGAAAGAAAGAAAGAAAGAAAGAAAGAAAGAAAGAGAGAGAAAAAAAGATAGAAAGGCCCATGATAGCCATCAGAGCACACCTTGCAGACAGACACAGGATCAGTGACCTCCAGGCACTCTGGAGGATTCTGGGACCAAGAACACTGTGTGTCTGTCTCTGTGTCTGCATGTGAACACCTGTGGGTGTGCGTGCAGGCCTGTGCATGTCCATGGAACATGCGTCTGTCTATGCCATTCGAGGCACAGAAGGAGGAACAGGAACAGGAAAAAGGAAACGAGTAGGACCTCCCTGTTGCGGGAGCTCTGGGCATCGTCTTATTTTATGCTTCAGGTCTTCTTGCCTGTGTTTAACAGCCAGAAAAATTGCTGGAGATGTAAAAGAACTTGCTCCAAATTATCCTGCCCAGAAAGTGCCAGGGTGGGGACACCACAGCTCATAGCCACTCCAGGCATCTGAGCTAATGGACAGGAGAAATGAGAATGCCGTGGTTTCCCACCCAGTAATGTTTTCAGTACACCCCCAGATGCTTCCTCACTTGGCCTGTTGTTTCCGAGTCCCTCCGATGCTGGATATGGTGGGAAATTTTGCATGTATATCCAGTTCAACGCTCGCCCGGCTCCTGGAGCAGATTTATTATTCCCATTGCAAAGATAAAAAAAAGGGAAGCACAGAGGGATTAAGTAACTCCTTCCACTGAGCTATAATTCAGCTGTGGCTTTGTTAGGCTCCAACGGACTTTTCATCATAACCGAATTTGAGTCTTGAGAATTCGGTCTATGTAGATAGGAAAACCATTCATATGAAATCCAGCATTGCCACATGACCTATGGGTCAAGGCCAGCAACGAGTCTACATCACCAACACTCAGACTCTCTCCATCCATCTTCCTATTCTGCCACCTTCAGTCTCTTGGCTGCTTCTAACCCTAACCCTAACCCTAACCCTAACCCTAACCCTAACCCTAACTCTTACCTTAACCCTAAATGAGAGAGTCAATGTGCAAAAAAAGCAAAACAAATCTCACAATGCATTTGCCTGCTTAAGGTGCACTAATGGCTCCCCTACCACTGATAAAGGACCAACTTCCTAGGCAGGAATTAGGACGCCCTCTGTAACCTGGGCTCTGGGCTCTTGCCATGAGACATTGGTCATTGAACATGACGATCTTATGCACTTCCTGTCTGAGCTCAGGCTGCTCTGTCCAGCTGGAGGACCTGTCTCCACTGCTCCTTTAGTGAAAACCTGCACCTTCCCCAGTGTGCAGACGAAGTACCACCAGCTCCTTGAATCCTCCCACCTACCTCAGCCTGCAGATGCTGCTCTCCCGACAGGGCCAGAGGCCAGTGTGCATTGTCGTTTTAGTACCTTTGAAATCTGCCACATGGCTAGTTTGAGACAGTGGTAGCTGTGACCTTAGTCTATACCCTCCTAGTGTGTTCTGGTCTTCTCTTCTCACCATGTCACATTGCTGCGTTGAAGTTGGCCACAGTGGGAATTTTTATACCAGGGGAATTGTCGGATGCTCTGATCAGGCAGTTTTCTTTTCCCCTGGGAAAGCTGGGTATTGTACATTTATCAGCACACCCCCATCAGATAAGTGTCCTTCTCTTTTACCTCAAGACAACTCATCGAAGCCTCTTGTTTAGCTTCCAACTTGCTCCCCCATGCTCCAAGCACACAGCTGTGCTCGGAGAAGGAGCTGGAGTCCAAGCAATCAGCTTCTAGAAATGCAATGCAGCTGAGGGCCATCGGGGAAGGACCTCACCATTGCCTGGTGGTGGGTACCCATGGCCCCAGGAAGTCTTCCTGAAGAAGTTTGTCCCATCTATCACAAAGGTACCACGCAGGGCTTAACCGGGATGGTGGAGATGTCAAGGATCCCCAGTCCTTTCCAGATCCCTACACCTTGCACCATGGAGAGGCTTACGTGACCCAGTAAGTGAGTCCTGGAACCCCTGTTTTGGAAAATGCGAACTGGATTGCTGAAGCGGATCGAGCAGCTTTGGCCATTTTACCAGCAGCTCATTGGTGGTGTCAGAGGCCCATTTGAGAGAGCAAGTGACAGAGGAGAGCAAGACACAGGCCTGGACAGCGCTGCTCCTGGATCCTGGGCCCACAGATCTGCAGCTGTGACCTGCAGCCAGCCAGGTCCATGCAGGGCACACGTTGGGGTGGGGGTCCTGGAGAATGGACAAGCTTAAGCCAGGAGACCCCACCGAAGCTCACAGCACAAGCCTTCATGGCTGTCTGGCCCCACGCCTGGATGTGTGTGGTTCCAGCCAAATGGCTGTGATGGCCATTATGGTGTGTGGAGAGGAGATGATCAGGCTGTAGGAGCAATTTGTGCCTTTCTAGGAGCAGTGAGTGAGTTCTTGTTCTCTGTCAGGACTGGATTAGTTATCGAGTATTTACTTTCCTCGTTGCTGAAACCCAGTATCCTACACTCATGACTTCAAGGAAGAGGTTTATTGTGGCTCATGTTTCAGTCCATAGTCGGCAGTCTCCAAGGCAGGGTGGCATGGCAGAGGGCCTGGCTGAGGAGAAGCTGCTCAGG
>RJWT010046808.1:0-11398 GCA_004365215.1 Cuniculus paca | reverse complement strand
CATGTTTTAACTTAGATTTATCATTATTTTAACAAAACTATATTAAGAGACAAGGCAATTAAAAACAATGGCCAAAAACATCACAAGCAATTATCACAAGTAATTATAAGCAACTGGCAGAGACAAACCAAAATTTGAAGCATAAAAATTATTTGTTACCTAAACAAGTCCCAGTCCAGAGTCTATGAAACAAAAAGTCAACTCTTACCTCTGTCCAACGATCTTGGTGGAAGACCTCCAAATGATACAGGGGAATGAAACTCCCAACCCACTATGTCTGATGTGAGTTCATGTTCTCTAAAACCGACAAATGAATTTTAGGAACAATGGAGGTTAAGAGCAGAATATATTTATTGGGAGAAAGAAAGAAAGCTTCTGTCAGAGGGACAGAAGGGGTCCCGAGTGGGTTGCCAAAGACTCTGTCATTTTAGGGATTTTTTATAGAGTAGACGGGTCCAAAGTGGGGGAGAATGGGAGTTCCTAACGTGAGCATAAAGTGGGACAGAACTATGGTTAACCAATAAGGTTAATTGCTCAGATAAAGTCTGGGACAAATGGGGATATGAGTCACGTAGCCAGCGAGCATGTTTAAGGAACAGTGACTCTTCCCTAGGGGGTTGAGACAGGTGACTCCTAGCTTCCTTATGGATCTGCAGACCTATTTAGAGTATCAGTCCTCAGGAAGTAGGTGCATTTGTTTGATCTGTTGTCCCTGGTCCGGCCCATAGCAGGAGGTGTTTCTCTCCTTTACAGTTGTAGGGTATCTAGGTTTCTGCATTGGCTCCTTGGAGGACCTGGCCCTGTCTGACTGCCTATAATAATTCTAACTATCTCAGCTTCCTGTAACACTAGCACACTTTAAGAAAACAGTATAAAGCATACAGCACTCTCTTTTAGATTGTTCTGTGTGCTTCAGACAGTTGAGTACCTTTGCATGACCCCAGTTAAATTTTGGAATATCTTCTCCTCAGGCAATCTGAATACCCTCCCAGACTTCCTTTGCCCCACTGATGGTTCTAGACCCTGCTGAGAGGTTTGAAACTCAGTGTACTTGGGTTCACACTTTAGAGAATTGTTCTAGCTCTTTCCTAGTAAGCTACCATGACTTTAAAATCCCAGGGTCACTATCTCCAAGTCTGAAATACCATTGGTTGTCAGGGTTAATGCCACTGTTTTGAAGAATTTTGACTTAACAGAGGGAGGAACTTGGTGAGTAGACGAGAATGACTGAAATTTGTTTCTTGCTTACTGTATCTGTGGTACCATACAAAACTTTACAGGTATTAGTCCATTTTCATCATTACCTGTAAGATAAGTACTACTCTTCCTCAAGCATTTTAGAGGCTAAGTATTTTGACAAACATCACCTCAAGTATAATCTTAATCTTCAGTTACTTGAGAGGAAAGGCATTTTGTTGTTCTTCACTGTATCTTTGAAATTTAGAACAATGCTTGGCACATAGTAGGTTATCACTGAATGAACACTGAAATAATGGATACAAGAAAGAATGTGTTAGCCAGGCCTGGTGGTACACACCTGTAATCCCAGCACTTGGGAGGCTGAGGCAGGAGGATCGTTGCTAGTTCAAGACCAGCCTGGGCTACACAGTGAGCTCAAGGCCAGCCTGAACGGCATAGTGAGACCCTGTCTCAAAAAGACAAAAAAAAAAAAAAGAAAAAAAAGAAAAAATATGTTAATCAAAGTGAAAAGACTGGATGAAAATGTGGATTTTGCTGACCCGTTCTGTCTTTCTCTTTTTTCTCTCCCACATTCCCCGCATCCCTTACAAGGTAGGAAAGGACTGTCTTTCTGGTATGGCTTCAGGGCAGAGGGTTCCCACTGGCTCTTCTCATCATGGGGCTGGCTGGAGAGGCCAACAGACAGCATCTTGCACTTATTAACTCTCACCTTTGATTTTGTAGGCCAGGGCATCGCCTAGGTATTTCCTTCAGAAAGCTTTGCATTTTTGCCATATTTGAATCATCTAAGACAGGGGGAAGAATAAACCAGGCATTGCAACAGAGGGGAGTAAGTCAGTAATGAGAATGGATAAAAAACACGAAGACTCCGCCCCACACCTAGGAAGCTCTCAAGAGGACAACATAAACTTTTGAAATAGCATGCACATGAGTTCCCTTTTCTTTGTGCAACTCCTGTTTGTGAGCGACCCTCTTAACTTGCTGAAAATTGGAGATGGGAGAAAAGAGGGGCAAATCGCACAGTACAAACAAATAGGTTAACTTTCAGATGAAGCGAATCATTCTTTTTTCAAAACAGATCAGGACCCAGCTGGGCAGAAGTAATAATAACAACAGCAACAATAATCCTTGTGACTGAAAGAGACAGTATTGTTTGTGTGTTGGTGTTAGGGTTTGGAAGAGGGGAAGTGTTCATGCTTTTTGTTTATTTGTGAGCCCACCTGTCCAAGCCACTGGTTCAGAATTCCATAGAGCAGACTGTGGAGATTTCTGAGAATTGGCCAAGCTTCCTGTCTGAGGAAAAATAAAAAGGCAAAGGAGCAAGGTTTCTTGTTTTGTTTTGTTTGTTTTTGTCTTTTTGAGACAGGGTTTCTGTTCAGGCTGACCTTGAACTCATTCTGTAGCCCAGACTGGCCTCAGACACACAGTGATCTTTTTGCCTCAGCTTCCCAAGTGCTGGGATTACAGGCATGCACCACCACATCTGGCCTTAGATTTGTAGTCTTTAGCATCTCTGGGTAGAGCACATAACTGCCAACTGGTACTCCAAGAAAACAATATAAAGAGTGCCCTCAAGGGGCCAGGGATTTAGCTCAGTGGTGTAAGCGCCTGCCTAGCAAGCACAAGGTCATGAGTTTGACCCCTGATACCAAAACAAAAAACCAAAAACAAAAAAAAGAAAGTGCCCTCAAAATGACATTGTCATTTATGTGGCTTTTACTAATAATGCATGATCATCACTTCCTATTTTACAAAGTTCTTATTTCCAAATACAAGCTTTGGTTGGTTGCTTCCTTGCTGCTGAAACAGTGCATGTGATACCAAGAAGTATATGAGCAAGATCATAAACTGCACAATTCAAGAACTAGGAATTAATCAAGGAAGTGAATGACTGCTACAACAAAAACTATAGTACTCTGAGCAAAAAGATCAAAGAGGACATCAGAAAATTAAAAGATATCCCCTGCTCCTGGATAGGCAGAACCAATATTGTTGAAATGGCCCTGCATCTAAAACTGGTGTATAGGTTTAACACAATCCCAATGAGAATAGCAAGAGCACTTTGCACAGAATTAGAAAAAAATGATCCTAAAGTTCAAATGGAACCAGAGGAGACCCAGAATAGCAAAAGCAATCCTGAACAACAAGAGTAAAGCAGGAAGCATCACAATGCTGGACTTTAAGTTATACAACAAAGCTACAGTGATAAAGGCAGCATGGTACTAACACAAACAGGGATCAATGGAACAGAATACAGCATGCCGAAACAATGCCAGGTACATTCAGTCATCTGATCTTTGACAGAGGGGCCAAAAACATACCTTAGAAGAAAGATAGCCTCTTTAGCAAACAATGCTGGGGAAATTGGTTATGCACACAAAGAAGGTTGAAGCTAGATGTTTATCTTTCGCAACAAACAAAGTTAAAATCAAAACACATCAAAGATCTGGCTGGATGCAGCGGTGCACACCTTTATTTAAGCACTCAGGAAGCTAAGGCAAGAGGATCACCACCAACCTGTGCTACATAGCAGGACTTTCTCAAAAAGAAAAAAACAAACAAACAAACAAAAAAAAAAAAACACAAAGATCTAAATGTTCAACAAGAAATACCTAACTTATTGGAAGGCAAGATAGGTAAAACTCTTGGCATAGGTATAGGCAAGGACTTTCTAAACAAAATCCCAACTGTACAAAAAATATCCTCAAGAATCAACAAATGGGATCATTTCAAATTAAAAACCTTCTGCACAACAAAGGAAACAACCAATAGAGTGAAGAGACAATCTACAGAATAGAAAAATATTTTTGACAGTTATACCTCAGATGGAGGGCTATTTGGAATATATAAAGAATTTTAAAAAATAGCATCCTCCAAATAAAAGACCCAATTAAAAAAATGGGCAACCAAAATGAATAGACCCTTCCCAGACAAGAAGTACAAATGGCCAATAAATACACACAAAAAATGTCCGACATCTCTGGCCATTACAAAAATACAGATTAAAGTTATACCAGAAAGAAAGGCTATCATCCAGAAATCAAATAATAAATGCTTGAAAGTCTGCAGTGAAAAATGAACCCTTCTACCCTGTTGGTGGGAATGTAAATTAGTACAACCACCATGGCAATCAGTATGGAGATTCCTCAAAAAACAAAAACCAGAAATTTTATCCAAACCAGCTATTCCCCTTTTAAACATCTTCCCAAAAGACTTAAAGACATCATCTTGCAATGATCCATGCATACCCATGTTTATAGCAGCACAACTTATAACAGCATAACTCATAACAGAGGGATGGATAAAGAAAATGTGATATTTATGCACAATCAAGTACTACTGTGCCAAAAAGGATAAATTTGAGTCATTTGTAGGAAAATGAATGTACCTTGAGATCATTATGTTAAGTGAAATAAACCAGACACACAAGGTTAAGCATAACATGATTTCTCCTTTGTCAGAACATGAAATAGAAACAAAGAGCAAAATAAAAAATAGATACCAGGAAATAGATAAATCTTTCTCACATGGGAAGGGGACCATGAGACGGAGGGAGGCAAGGGGAAGGACCTGAAAAAGAATTCAGATATGTTATATACATGTACCAATTCCCCATGGGGAATGTAATCATTATGTGTTACAAACATGTACCAATACAAATTTAAAAAGTAAATCATTATTTAAAATAGTTCTCCTGCGGGGCCTGGTGGCACACACCTGTAATCCCAGCACTCGGGAGGCTGAGGCAGGAGGATCGTTGAGAGTTCGAGACCAGCCTGGGCTATAAAGTGAGACCAAGGCCAGCCTGAATGGCATAGTGAGACCCTGTATCAAAAAGATAAGGGCTGGGGATCTAGCTCAGTGGCCTAAGTGCCTGCCTGGTAAGTGTAAGGTTATGAGTTCAATCCCTGGTGCTGCAAATGTTTCTCCTAATTTCAGTAGTTCAGAAGCTTATTTTTGTCTCCCCTTTTGAATTACTTCTTTTCTCTAATATTCATTTTTTTCTGAGGAATAGTCTTTACCTTGCTTGCTACCTTTTAGGTTCTAAACAGTAGCTGTAATAAGAATAACAGTGATAATAAGGGTATGTAGGGCTGATGTCTTTGAAAAGGGGCCAGCCTATCATAAAACCAACAGGTGCTTCTGCTTTCTGTGGTACAGTGAGAATTTTCCTCTTAGACAAGAAACTCTAAAACAGACATGCTTTCCACAGTGACAGGAATGTCAAAGGCTTCTCTGCACGGTACTGTCAAAGGGTTTCATCGGTTTTGGGATACCCTTCCCCATGGTTTTTTTGTAAGACAAGTTTTCACTCCAAAAACCCGGAGGGTATACCAGACAAGAACTGCTATTTTTTTTTTTTAGAACTACTGTTTTAAGTTATGGCTTTAAGCAAAGACACACTCATTGATTTACTGGACACAAGAGTTTCTAGTAGATAACATCATTGTGTGACATCTTCTGAAGTGCGTGTTTCTTTGCAAACATGAGCCAAGACAGAACGAGTGGGTAGCAGGAATTTTTCAGTTTTTTTGAATGCACACCTATTGTTAATCATATCATCTCAGTCTATATGTACTGCTGTAACACCCAAGATGGGTGATTATTAAAGAACAGAAATTTACTTCTCACCATTTTGGAGCCCAGGTGGTAGAATTCCAAAGCATTGGGTGGATCAGTGTCTGATGAGGGCTGCTCTCTCGTTCCAAAATGGTGTCCTGCTGCTGCATCTTCTGGAAGGAAGAATGATGTGGCCTGAAATGGCAATGAAGAGCCAAGAGCTGGTCTTATTGCTTAAGGCCTTTTACAAGGCACTAAACCTGTCCTTGAGGGTCCCACCTTCATTACTCAATGATCTGCCTAAGGCCCTAACTCTCAATTCCACCCCAACGCAAATAAAGATTTCATATGGATTTTGGAGGGGACACGTTCATAACATAACATGTATTTCAAGCATTGTCGCCATTGGCCTTCATTTAGTTCTAAACATGTCTGCCTGTGATATAGTCTCATTTTGAGTACAAGATAACTAACAGCAGCAAAAGACTTTAAAATGTGTAAAACCTTTTTCTTAAAACAAAACAAAACAAAAAAAAGAGTGTATATCCCAAAAGATGGATTCCCACTCACCTTCTTCTACCATTCACTAACAGTGCCAAAGACTTTTTTCTATAATCTTTGACTAAAACAAACTTTCATTAATTCATATTTTATATACAGTTGCTAGTTATTTTCTTTCACTTATTTTTATTAAAGAACAGTTTTTAAAACCAGGCCTGAAAAAAATCCTGAGCAAAAAAAAAAAAAATAGACCTTAAGAAATCTTTTTGTTGTCTGGTGTATTGATTTTACCAATTACACTTATTTGATCACTTATATGATACCATGTGATGGTGCTACCAGGTTTTGGGGTGCCCATCTCTTTCATATCACACAAAAAATTGAACAAAACAAGCAAAAATGGTGCAAAGTTTAATATTTATTTGAAACTGGAAAAATTGAAAGTGAAAGGTAAGGGAAAAAGTGGCTCTGCTGATCAAATTTGGGCAGAGTAAGAGAGAAAAAATAAAAAGCAAAATAAAAGTACACCCTGGGGGAGACAGGGTGGGCTACCGTGAGGAAAGCCAGGGCATCTGTGTCCTTTTATTTCCTCTGCCTATTGTGGGAACCTGCAGCAAGTTTCACACATAGGGCTGAGAGAAACGATTCTACAGATGCTGGGATGTCGCCGTTCCTCCCTTCCCAGCCAGTCTAAGCCTGCCTTCTACCTCAGTGGATCTGACAGATGAAGCCTAGGCTCTTGCATATGGCAAGCAAAGAATTACAAGTGTATATCCCAGCGATAATGTGGTGGGATTCTAAGAGACCTGAGAGACCAACAGGTGAAACAGGAGGATTTGTTTAGGTGCACAACGGCTCAAGGACTTGTGCCTTTGTGTCCAAAGGCTGAACTCTACACAAAGAAAGAGCTCTAGGTGTGGTCCAAGCGGGTGATCTGTCTGGTGGGTGGGCAAGTGGGTTTACAGAAGCAAGATAAAGGCGGTTAAGGCTGTTTTGCAACTTAGTAACAGTCATAGAAGGGAAGTCTAAGGGGGAAGCGCTTAAGGTTGGGAAAGCTTATTTTCCTTTTTAAATTTTGCTTTAGTAAAGAAAAATCAGCTGTACTTATTGAAGATCATTGGAAGATTTGCTCAGGGCAGGTCTGTGCCAACAGAAACAAAAAGGTGGCGCCAAGGGAAAAGTGGTGTTAGGGTGACAGGAAAGTAAAAAGCACATAGATAAATCAGTCTTTCAGAATTTAGAAGTGCCTGCCACCCAAGTGTCTCTCACTGGATCTCTAGGTAAGGTTGACAGGAATGACTGACAGTGTGCTGAGTCATCCATCTCAGGGGCTTTCAACGCACATGCCCGTCCCAGAACCCATTCTGATGAAATTATATGCATGAGACATAGTCCAAGTGTATGAACCTTCAGTGAGGTTCCCGTGCGGTAAAAGTTACTGAAGGTCGGGTCAGGAAATCTAACCAGCATCTACTCTGGCCTGGAGCTTTAGAGATTTCCTGGCTCTTTATTATTTTTATTTCGCCTTCTCTTAGAACAATGGACAGGAGTGGCCCTAGGGTGTTGCCCAAATTCCGGAGAGTGGAGGGGGAGTGGTTTTCCAGCCCCAGTTAAACTGCAAGTTTCCAAATTACAGACATTTGCCTTGTGAATTTTTGCAGATATGAACAGGCCTCGCATTATGAACATTTGTAGATGTGGGCAAATACTGGAAGCAGCTCGTGTGTCTCTGGACACTGTCACAGTTGTGCTGCTGTGTGCTCACTGTCCAGTGCTCAGTCAGAGCACAGGGTGTCCAGAAGCCAGAGGAAAAGCAGTGGTGATGTGGAAGGGACTGCTTGGAAGCACAGAGCAACAACCATGGAAATAAAAGTGAAAATAATTGAGAGATTGGACTGAGACAAAAAGAAGGAAGATGTTGCTTGTTCTTATAACATGAATTGTTCAACCACTGGCACAATTTTAAAGAACAAGGACAAGATAATGGGACATATGAAGTCCAATATGCCAAAGAGAGATCAACAATACAGCATACAACTCAGTCTGTCAAGACTTACAAATAAATCTGACTTATGAATGCTCTACCGGAATGGAACTCATTCATAAGTCAGTTCATAAGGTGGGGGCTTACTGTACTATTTGTTCTAATTGTACATTATAGCAATCATAGAAATGTCACATTATACCCCATAAATGTGTACAAATATGTCAATTTAAAAATAGGGCCGAAGATGTAGCCCAGTGGTAGAGTGCTTACCTACCATGCCTGAGGGACTGAATTCAATCCCTAGCATTAATAAATAAGTAAATAAAATGTTTTTAAAATAAAGCAATCAGGATGCTCATTGTTTAAACAAATCGTGGTTCCTAAACAATACTACATGATTAGCATTAGCATGTGCTATAATAACACCACACAGTAATAAATAGGAATGTTCCTTTCATATATACAACTTGTACTAGATTTTGAGGTCACTGCTAAGGAGAAAGCAGTCAATCTTCAAAGATCATACACTATATGATTCTATTTACATAATATTCTAAAAATATAAAAATTATAGAGATGAAAAGCAGACTGGTGGTTGTCAGGAGTTGACAACCTATCTCTAAATCTACTTATAAAGAGGTAGCATAAAGGAGATCTATGTGGCCTTGAAATTGTTCTGTATCTTGATTGCAATGGTGGTTACAAAAATAGACACATGTGGTAAAATGACACATGCATTATGCTGTCACATTATAATGTCATATTCTTGGTTTCGATATCACACTATAATTATGTCCCATGTAACCATGGGGACAAACTGGTTGAAAGATACCTGAGACCTCTGTGTTCTATATTTGTAAATTTTTGTGAATCTATAATTTCAAATTTAGGAAGTATAATTTTTTAAAATGGCCTTAACTTGGCTTTAACTACAAATATAGGCAAAACTTAGATTGGGTTATTTCTGGTAAATTTGTTATGTTAGAAACCAAACAACCTCAGCTAATCATGAGTAACGAACTAATGCAGGATTAGGTAAAACAATACAACAAGGTAAATTAAAGAGTGGCAATTTTTAGTTGAAACCAAGTATTTGTTTTCTTCTACATTTACCCCACAATTCTCATCTCTGATGGTTTGTCTTTGAAATGCTAAGCCTCTTTTGGTTTGATGATCCCTAGTTTATGAACTGCTTCTTACTCTGGAATTTTGTTGAACATCAGTGTACTTTTTCACCCTTGGGTGTTAGAAATGGGATTTGAAGGAAACTCCAACCATGACTCCCAGTAGAAACCTAACTGGGCATGGAGACATACTTTGCATATTGTGTTCTCTGTTTCCTTGCAGCATCTGGAGTTCGTGGGTTAAGTTCTTCTCAATTTCAAACCATGAAATTTGCATCCTGAACTTTCAAGTTTATTTGAATAATTTGACTTCCACCTGGATCCAGACGTCAAACAGGGTGTCTGACCAGTCAAGCTGGGTGTTTCACAGAAACCAGACAGGATCCATTTGGAGTTCTTGGACAAGTAAAATTTCAAAAGGACAGGGCTTCATGGGTTTGTCAAATCTAAGGACCCTGGGACTCCGCTCTCTGGAAGTCCAACTAATATCATGTGAACATCTCCATCTTGGAAATTCAGATAATATTATGTTCAAAAATTATGAACTTAGAGAAATGAATGTACCTTAGGAAGATAGCCTAAAATTACAATGGCTACGGTGAGCAAGTTTAATTCTCTGTGAAATAATTCACACATGTGTGTATTAGAAAAAAGGAAGAATCCTGAATATCTCAAAAACAATGAGGTGAATTTTTCATTAGTATACAGATACTTCCAAAAGTCAGCACAACTGGAAAAATTTAAGTGTTACCTACAGAATGCTAATAAGGTAGTCTTAATTTGCTAACTCTGATCTGTTGGAGTTTTTTCATTTGAATTCACTTAAAACAAACTTCCTTTGAAACCATCAGTAGGGACTGGGGGTACAGCTCAGCAGCATAAGCGCCTGTCTAGTGCATGGTCCTGAGTTTGATCCCCGGTACCAAACGTACCTCAAGACCATAATATTAAGAGAAATAAATCAGCGACACAAGCTTAAATATAGCATGGCTTCTGTTACATGAGAAGCCGAAATTATAAACAAAGAGCAAAATAAAAGATAACAGGAAAGAGAGACATTGCTGTTTCTCAAATAGGAAGCAAATAGGAAGTGGATCAAGAGATGAGGAGGGAAAGAAATGGGGAGGGGAGGGAGGAAAGGGAAAAGAGTAAAATAAAGGAATTAAGATGAGTTACATACAAGTACTGACTTCACACAAGAAATGTAAACATTATGTAGTGCAAGCATGTACTAATAAAGGGAACAAAATTAGATCTCGAATAAGCCAGAAATATTTTTTAACAACTAAATTTAACTGTTGATTTTGCACACAGCTCTGAGCTAGTACTGATACAGGGGAATGAAACTCCCAACCCACTGTGTCTGGCATGAGTTCGTGTTCTCTAAAATCGAAGAATGAATTTTAGGAACAATGGAGGTTAAGAGCAGAATATATTTATTGGGAGAAAGAAAGAAAGCTTCTGTCAGAGGGACAGAAGGGGTCCCGAGCAGGTTGCCAAAGACTCTGTCATTTTAGGGACTTTTTATAGAGTAGATGGGTCCAAGGTGGGGAAGAATGGGTATTCCTAAGGTGGGCATAAGGTGGGACAGAACTATGGTTAACCAATAAGGTTAATTGCTCAGAAAAAATTGATTAAGTCTGGGACAAATGGGGATATGAGTCACGTAGCCAGCGAGCATGTTTAATGAGCAGTGACTCTTTCCCTAGGGGATCCAGACAGGTGATTCCTAGCTTCCTTAGGCATCTATAGACTTTTTTAGAGTATCAATCCTAGGAAGTAGGTGCTTTTGTTTGATCTGTAGTCTCGTGTCCAGCCCATAGCAGGAGGTGTTTCTCTCCTTTATAGTTGCAGGGTATCTAGGTTTTTGCATTGGCTCCATGGAGGACCTGGCCCTGTCTGACTGCCTATAATAATTCTAACTATCTCAGCTTCCTGTAACATTCCCCCCTCTGAAGAAGTAACCCGAACTGCCGTGAGGGATAATGGACGATGACCGATCTGGCTTCTTCAGGCTGAAAAGGGT